>PVLC010002073.1:0-30751 GCA_004027655.1 Graphiurus murinus
TTTTTGCGGTACTGGGGAAGGAACCCAGGGGCATTCTACCTCCGAGCTATACCCCCAGCCCTATTTTTTATTCTTTATTTTGAAACCGAGTCTCACTAAGTTGCAGAGTGCCTCACTAAGCAGCTGAGGCTGGCCGCGAACCCGGATCCTCCGGTCTCAGCCTCCCGAATGCTGGGATTACAAGCATGCGCCACCACGCCCGGCTAAAAAAAGGCATTTTTAAAGGAAGTGTTTTAGCACCAGGTGTAGTGGCCCAGGCCTAAAATCCCAGTACTTGGGAACCTGAGAGAAGAGGATCAGAGGTTTGAAGCCAGCCTCAGCAAGTTGGCAACACCCTCAGCAACTTAGGAAGACCCTATTTCAAAATAAGAAATAAGGCTGGGAGTGTAGCTCAGAGGTAGAATGACCCTGGGTTTGACCTCCCAGTACCAAAATAAATAAATAAATGTGTTTTAGAACTTTGGGGATAATTTTTCAGATGATTATTTAGTAACTGTTTAATTTTAGCCATTTAAAAATTTTAAACAATTTTGAGAAGAAAGAAACTTAAACTAAAAGGAAAGGGAATGACCTATCAGTCAAGGGTATCTCATGGACATGTCTCGGGACTGCTGTGTAAAGCACATAGACACGGTCTACACCCCACAGACATCTGCTGTTTCCTGACTGTACACAGAGTATCCAGGAGTCACCAGCTCGAATCTTGAGCCTGAAAATCTAAACCATAAAAGTGAGACATCTTCACTACAAACCCCAGCCCAACAACAGCAGGGTGACATGGATAAGAAAGCATTTCATTTCATAAATTCTCAAAGTCTAAAGCCTCAACCATTTGGGGCACATTCCTTCCTCAAGAGCTACCTACTATGTGCCAGGTCATGCATACGGAGATGCAGGGAGGTTTAACTCTCAATTCTGGTGGCAAGTCAGTGGTGAGGCTTTCAACCCACCCATCTGGTCACCATTTTTAACTTTCTCTTTCACTTTGTCCAGCCTAACACACACTAAACACACCGACTGGCCTCCGCTGATGTGGCGCGCTCTGGTTACAAGCTCGCGTGGAAATGAATGCCTACTTTATGAAACAGGCATAAGATGAAATGCAAGTTATTTTACAGCTGAGGACACTGGAGTCCCGATTCCCCAAGCAGGAATCTGCCAGCTTATTCTGGAAATAATTATTCTGGCCCAAAGCAACTGGGCTGCAGAAATATTACTTGCAAGTTTTTAATATCCTTCTAATTAGTATATTCAAGAGCTAATGGTTATCAGGAGTATATGAAAATTCAAAAACATCATTTCACAATTATGCATTTTCTATCCATTACAACATTCATAGCACCCTGAAATTAAAGATTTTTGAAGTCATAAATTTATGAATATATAAAAAACATATGTTGATTCCACATGGGGATACATTAAAAACATTAATAAAATTTCCCTAGAGTTCATAGCACTATAATTTATTATATTCAGTTGATGATATATTGACTCAAATACTAGTGTCATAAAGACTGAGAAGCATGTGTTTTGAAGAATAAAAATATATTAATTTTTAAAATAGTAGTTATGTTAAACCTGTATTTCCCATGGTTGGCACTTGACTATAATATCAAGTTGCAAATTTCTTCAAGAAAAAGAGACATTCTGGCTGGCGTATGGTTTGCGGCACAAAAAAAACCTGACTTGGGTATTTAAATGTAATCGAATTCTGAAGTGACCTTATCCACAAAGAAATAAATGAGCAAAATAGCTACATTCATCCCCTTCCCCAAATCATGAATTAAAGGAGCACACTGATAAGAGAGTAGGCACTGAAATGCTTTCTAAAGCTCGGGATGGTTTTTGGTCTGATTTTACATATATCGCCTCCATATTTCTCTTCCAAGACACACTGACCACAAGTGCTCAGTATCTATGAAGTTTTAATGACACGCTACAGCGATTTAAGGATAAAGAGACCTGATAAGCCTTCCAAAGGGAAATAGGTTTTCTTCTTGAAATTCTCAGAGTACTTCCAAAATTACTGCCCAAGTTCTCGGATAGGAGTAGGGCACGACAGTTAAGCTCTGTGCCTGCCTGAAAGGTGGGCGTGGGGACACTTGAACTAGTAAGAAACACACTCTTCTCTTGAACTAATTTCATTTTTATGCAGAAAAATGTTGTTCCTTTTTCTTAGCCATAGAACAAGTGGATGTACCACAGGTCTGATCCCAGCTGACCCTATTCCAGGAACCAAGGTGGAAAGAGGATGTATATTGCCATTCACTATCTTCCTGTGACACCCTGGAGCATACTGTTCTCTCATTTACATATATGTATATATTTTAAACACATATGTATGGTAAATATATATCAACATAAGTTACACATATATGTACATATACATGTACATATATGGTTTAGGATGTTTTCCAACCTGTATATTTGTTCAAATTAGATGAGCTCAGGGAGAGGGCAAATTTGGATTTTCTTGAGCCCCAAAGCAAATTTTGGAATAGAGGCTAAGAACATTACATAAGTCCTAAAAAAATGAAAAAAAAATTAAGTACTACTTTAGAAATGAAAGCTGTAACTCAGTAAATGGTATCCTATCATAAATAATGCAGCACAGCTTGATTTTCCAGCTCAACTTTACATGTAACTTTGTGTACCTAACTTTCTGAAGCTTATTTTTTTTCCTTATCAGAGAACTATTTTTGAGCCTCTCCATGTTGATAGATGTAACTTTCACCCATTTTTTGTGACTCCATAGTAATTCAGTTTATAAATCTACTATAATTATCAATTATTTTTATTTCACTTATTTATTTGGTACTGGGGATGGAACCTTCAAGCTACACCTTCAGCCCTTTTTATTTTTTTTGTTTTGAAACAGGGTTTCATGAAGTTGCTGAGGCTAGCCTCACACCTGTTATCCTCCTATCTCAGCCTTTCAAGTACTGGGATTACAGGTGTGTGCCACCATACCCAGTCTTTTATTTTTATCAATCAGTTTTTCTAAATGTTGAAGACTTAGGCTGGTTTCAAGTTTTAGCTTGAATCTATAGTCCTATGGCGAGCAACCTCCTGTTATGTTAGGCAATTTGCACACGTTCCTTTGAGACACACGTCTGACGGGACTGCTCCTTGTGGGTGTTCATAGCTTTGCCACTGGGAGCAAACTGCTACCTAGTGTGGACATCCCACTTTCCTATTCAAAAGAACTCAGTTTACATACCTACCTAGGTCAATACTTGGCATTTACAAATTTTTATCCCCCCCACCCCCACCCCAAGAGGAAATACCTCATTTTCTTATTCTTTGGCATTTTTGTTGGTGACTATAATCTTTTCATTTGTGTTGGACTATGCAGTTTCCCTTTCTGTGAGTTTCTGGTTTATACCCTTTGCCTATTTTTTTCTACTAGTTTCAGTTTGTCTCTTTGTTTCACTGGTATGTAAGAGTTACTTCAATATTTCAGATGCTGATTCTTTATTGATTCTATACATTGTCAAGATTTTCTCCAACTCGATGGCTTGTCTTTTCTTCAGGTTTCTAGTAGTCTCTTTGCGAGACGGGAGTATTTATTGTGCTTAAATTTTCAAGTATTTTCCTTGATAACTTAGGTTCCTTATATCTTAGTTAAGAAATTTTAGAACCCAGAGATATTTTCTTCTGCATTTTTCTAAATGTTTTCAAACTTTGCTTTCTATGGACTTTATTCCCCTGGAAATTAATAAAGTTATGCATTCTTTGCATAACTTTGAGGCAGGCATTCTTTATACGGATTGATATGCTCTAACATTTTCCTTCGGATATCAATAAACTTATTTGCACCCTATGCACTGGATATCTATCTTTCCTCTGCTGATTTATATCACTTCATAAATGTCACACTCATAAGTGCATTCTTTTTTTTTTTTTTTTTTTTTTTTTGGTGCTGGCTATGAACCCAGGGTCATTCTAGCCCTATTTTTCATTCTTTATTTTGAAACAGGGTCTCACTAAGTTGCGGAAGGCCTAAGTAGCTGAGGCTGGCCATGAACCTGTGATCTTCCTGTCTCAGCCTCCCAAGTCCTGGGATTCCAAGCATGTACCACCTGGCTGCATATTTCTATTTCTGAGCTCTCCATTTTGCTGCATTGGTCTGTTTGTACTCATGCCACTACTATAGTTAAATTTAAAATTTTAAAACTATTTTTAACTTTCCTTGTTTGTTCTTTTTCAATAGTTTCCATTATCTTTGCAATTTCATTAGAATTGGAATTATACTTAAAGGTTAATTTGTGAGATATTTTTAATTTCCCTTTTTCTCTCTAGCTCCTTTATATTAGAGATAGCATGAAAATTAGGAAAGAGACGAGTAGAGTAGGAAGAGAGAGAAAGAGGAGGGAAGAGAGGAAAAGGAGAGGGTCAGGGAAGGAAATAGACCAAATAATGCTACGTGCATATATAAATGTATCACTATGAATCTCACTATCATGTAGGATTACAATGCACAAATTTTTTAAATAAAACTTATCAAAAATTCTAAAAATAAAGATTAATTTAAGCAAGGTATGGTGGCACATACCTGCAAGTCCAGTAGTGGGAAGGGAGAGACAGAGGACTGCAGGTTTGAGGCCAGCCTCAGCAACTTAGAATGACTAAGTATTGGTTTTTATCAAATGCTCTTTTTGTACCAGTATAGAGAACTCTGACTTTTCTCCTTTAAATCATCACTACTCTACTGCTGCTCACTAGTGGCAGATATTTCCTTGTGTGATCTGTATTTCTGCATTGTGAACTTCTGATCGGAGTTTTGTGGATAGAAACCCTCCTGTGCCTGGCTTGGTGGCCATTCTCTCCAGACCCTTCACAGCTGCCTGTCGCTCAGGCTTGTGCGGGTTACAAGGCCACTCTTTACCTTAATGTTCTCATCTTGAAGCTTCCACAATCACGTGGAACCTTTACATTAAACTTACTTAACACATACACATAAACTGTTTCTTCCCATTCTGTTCTTCCCCCCCCCCCAACATTATTTTAGTTGTGCTAGGGCCTATGACTTTCCATGTAAATTTTAGAATAATCTTGCTTATATCTACAAAAAATAAATCTTGCTGGGATTTTCAGAGAAACTGGATTAAACCTATATATCAATTTGGGGAGAAGTGATATCTTTACTGTGTTGAGTCTCATAACCTATGAGTGAATTACATCTCTCCATTTATCTAGACACCTAAATCCTTTCATCAGCACCCTGCAGTCCTGTCCATGTTCAGATAGATTCACACCTAAGCACTGGACTTTTTTGAGTGATTACAAAGGGCTCTGTGTTTCTCATTTTGGTGTCTAAGTGCTCATGAGCAGTAAAAAAAAAAAAAAAAAAAAAAGATTTTTGTTCTATATCCTGGACCTTGCTAAACTCACTTTGTGGTTCTAGAAGTTATTTTGTAGATTCCTTGAGATTTTCCATCTGGACAAAAATGTCACCAGCAAACCAAGACAGTTTTACAGATTTTCTTTTCTTGCCTGATTATACTGGGCAAAACGCGCTCAGCATTCTGTTGAATAAGAAGGGAGAGAGCAGACACCTTTGCCTCAATCCTGGTCTCGGACTCTCACTGCTCAGTGTGACCAGAATATTAGCTGTAGGTTTTAGACACTCTTTATCAAGGTGAGGAAGTCTCCCTCTCCTCCTAGTTTTCTGAGATTTCTTCATTATGAATTGGGATTGGTGTCTATAAAATGCTTTTGCTTCATCAATTGATATGATTCTATGAATTTTTCTTCTTTAACCTGTTAACTGGCTAGATTACAGACTGACTTCAAATATTGAACTGGCCTTAAATTCCTGGGATAAATTCTCTTGGTCATAGTGTATAATTCTTTTCATGTATTCCTGAAAACAATATGGTAATATTTTATTTTTAATATGCTTTTATTGGTCCATTACAGTCTCACATCATGATGTAAATCATGTTGACAGTGACATACATGCACAAAGCACTTCATAGCCCCCACCCATGGTAGTATTTTGTTAATAATTTTTACATTGGGAGGATGAGATAGGAAGATTGCAGGTTCAAGGCCAGCCTGGGCAACTTAGTGAGATCCAGTTTCAAAATAAAAAAGTGCTGGAAATATAGTTTGATACCCAGTACCATCACAATATTAATAATAATGATAATAATAATATTCACATATATATTCATGAGATCTATTGATCTGTAGCATTCTGGCATTGGTATTAGAGTCATACTAAATTTATAAAATGAATTGAGTGTTTCCTCCACTTCTATTTTCTGGAGAGATTGTATGGGGTTTGTAAGTTCTATAAAGTGCTTGGTACAATCTGCTGGCAAAATCATGTAGGCTTGGAGATCATTTAGGAGAAGAGTTTTTATACTGTAAACTCAAATTCTGTAATAGTTACGAAGGCCCTTAAGTTATCTGTTTTATAATGAGGATATTTTTGGACTCCACAGAACCAAGTCCTAAGGTGGCAGTGGCAGTCTAGAAGCAATTCAACTTGCTCTGAAGAACTCACCAAAAACTCCAGAAATGGTACACCAGACACTTCTGAAGTGGGTAGAGTTGGGGGGGAAAAACAGTAGAACTGGTTGAAAAGTCTGTGTAAGAAGTAGTTAGACCTCAGTTCCCCTCCCCTACTTCAACAAAAGACTGTGTTATTATCTCAAGTGGGCAGAACAGAAGTCTCTGGACTGAGAGGTACCTGAGTACCATCAAGGGCTTGAGTACCACACTGAAGCAGGGATGAATTAGAAATTCAGGTGTTTAATGCCGAGGCTCCTGCTTCCTGCCCACTTGGCTCCTAGATAATGGAATCAGAAAGAGCTTTCTCTGAGAGACCAGGGCAGTCCCAAACAAAACACCCAGAGACACCATCAGACAGGAGATGGACCAGCAGGTTTCTCTCCACTTCCGCTCACGGCTCCTTTCCTGAAGGATAAGCAAGCCAGGGTCACCAGAAACCATGGAAAGGCCTCTAACGTGAAGTAAGCGGCAGAACAATTGGACAACTTGGAAGGAGCGCGACCAAGCAAGGAAAAGTAAACTTCCCCCAGAAGGCTATTCACGTCCCGAGATAAAACAGAGTCGGGGACAGAATGCTATTTTTAAAAATTCAAGGAAAAATTATCTCAGAAAAATAGTAGAAAATACTTAGTAAGATAGTTTGAAAATTAGTTTTGGTAAACCTCCCAGAAAGCATGGCAAGTGGACAAAAGAGAGAAAACCAGATCTAATATTTGAATAAAAGGAGTTCCAACAACAACAGAAAAAAAAAAAAACAGAGGAAAACAAGGAACAAACCCCCCCAGGAAATGGCTCAAGGTGGAAGTGAATGGGTTTTCATGGTAAATGGGTCCACTGAGTGTCTGATACAACGGGATAAAAATAGACCCTGCACCAAGACATGGCCGCATGGAATTTCAGAACATGAGGGGCAGATGAATACTTACATATGTATCTAGAGAGGAGGAAAAAAAAAGAATAAAAATTCAGAATGCCTTCGGATTTTTCAACAAACTCCACTTGGTATTAAAAGATGGTTCAGTAATATCTTTAAATTGCTCAGGGAAAATCACTTCTAAATGATCATATACTTGGAAAAAGGGAATTGATGGAGAAAAGAAAGACATTTTCAGATATCCAGGAGGCTCATGGAGAACATGCTCCATAAAAATGAGAGGGTAACTAAGAAAACGGAGGAGAGGTGACCAGGAAACAGGAGCCCGGAACACAGGGAAGAGACAGAGGACCTCCCGGGGGCAGAGGCCACGCAGGCAGCCCGCCTCTGGCTCAGCTAGAGACCATGCAGGACTCTTCAGGAGGGGGATCTAAATAAGATGGAAGTCAATGAAAATTAAGGCTGAAGCCCGGCGTGGTGGCGCTCGCTTGTAATCCCAGCATTTGGGAGGCTGAGGTCAGAGGATCCGGGTTCGTGGCCAGCCTCAGCTGGTTAGTGAGGCACTCCGCAACTTAGTGAGACCCTGTTTCAAGATAAAGAGTAAAAAATAGGGCTGGGGATATAGCTCGGAGGTAGAATGCCCCTGAGTTCAATCCCCAGTATGGCCAAAAACAACAACAACAAAACATTAAGGCTGGCTGAAGTTTGTAAAGTGGAAATTAAAAAGGCGAATTTTTCCAAATTGGGCTCTTTCCCCTTGCCAACAACTCTGTCATCTCTGTCGGACCTGTTCAGCTTTCTCTCTCACCTGCTGCCCTCCAGACATAAAAACCTCTTTGGTTTCCTGCTCCAGGGCCTTTGCATGTGCTGACCCCAATATCTGAAATTTGTTTCTTTATAATGCTAACCTTCATATGATTGACTACTTCTCAGTAAATATGCCCGAGGATAGAGGATGAATTTCAACTGCTCTGTGAAGAATTATCTCAAATTCTCTCAGAAGCAAAGGTGAGTATAGGCTTTTTGCAAAGTTATGAGTATTCTTAATAAACTGATCTCACATTTTAGCAAATGCTATCTAATATAAATAAGTTTTTTTTTCCTACCTCTGAACTACAACCCCAGTTCTATTTTTTTTTTTTTTTTTTAACTTTGAAACAGGGTCCCATTAAGTTGTTTAGGCTGGCCTCAAACCTATGTTCCTCCTGTCTCAGCCAACCAAGGACTGGGATTACAGGCATGAGCCACCACACACCAGGCTGCAATATCTTTTTATTTAAAAAAAAATTTATGGTACTGGGAATTGAACCCAGAGGGGTTCTACCTCTGAGCTATGCCTCCAACCCTATTTTATTTACTTATGTTTTATTTTGAAATAAGGTGTCACTAAGTTGCTGGATGTCTTGCTAACTTGCTGAGGCTGGTCTCAAACCTGCATTACTCCTGTCTCAGTACTGGGACTACAGAGGTGTGCCACCACGCCTGACTGCCTACCTTCCTAATCAAGGGGTTGCTCAGAGTCAATGAGCAAGAAATAAATAAAAATTGCAGTCACCACCACGGCAGAACCAAGAAGACGCGGCCTCTGGGCCTGAGTCCTAGTGACAGAATGCACTGTGCCAGGCTTCCCCTTTCTCAAAGCCATGGCATCTGGTGCCCCCGAGTCCTGTGAGCACTGTCGGGTTGGGAACGTGGCCATGCCCTTGAACACAGGCCATTCCTACTCAAGTACGTAACCGATCTTCAGAAGCAGCCGATTTGAAACCACTATCACAGATGTCGTGAAGCCGAGTCCAGCGCCGCCCTCCCAGCCCCGGGGCAGCGCACACTGACCGTCCAGTCAGACACCGCCGCAGGGAGTAGGAGGCGCCTCCCCCGCAGGTCCGGGAGCAGTCGCTCCAGTCCCCCCATGCGTCCCAGTTGCCGTCCTGGTCCTGGTCCTCCTCTGCAGGCGCGCTTCTGGAGGTCTGGAAGTCAAACACACACAGGCAGTGAGTTACAGACAAGCACGGCAGAGACAGCCCAGGCGCTCCCCACTTCTGACAGATTCTCCTAGGCGGTTGTTCACGGAGGCCCGAGTTCCCTAAGAATGCTTTGCAGCACGTGCACACGCGCGCGCACACACACACACACACACGTTTATATGGAAACTAGTTGGCACGTGCATGTCTTTCTGCCTTTAGAAGGCTTTCTTCAGATGGCTTCCAGGCTCAGTTTTAAGTCTGAAATTTTATCATTCCTAAATTTAAATAAATTGACTACCGATCAATCAATTACTACTATCATTATTATTAGTGTGTGTGTGTGTGTGTGTGTGTGTGTGTTGCTGGGGATTGAACCCAGGCACAGTCTACCATTGGGCTACATTACCAACCTAATTTTTTTTTTTTTTTAAATAGGGTTTCACTAAGCTGCTGAGGCTGGCCTTGAACTTGTGATCCTCCTGTCTCAGCCTCCCAAGTACTGGGATAATAGGTGTGTGCCACCATGCCTGCTAATGACTATTACTATTAGCTTTCTTTTTTGTTTGTTCTTATTGTTATTGGTGCATTGCAATTATACATTAGAGCAATAGAAACATGCATGCACACAGCACTACCTCTCCTAGCAGGTCTCAGCCTGAGCCAAAGGGGTGCTCAGCCAGGGAATTCTAACTTGCCTGACTGTCAGGCTGACTGGTGTAACTCCCAAGAATCACTTTTACAGGAGGACACATGAAACCTTCTCAGAGAGGTTCTGACCCAAGACAGTACACGTCAGAGAGATAAGCTTGGCTGAGTAAAAGCCCAGAGGTCCAGAAAATAGGGAAGGGTCAAATAGAAGTATAGCTTAGTTTCATTCATCTCCAAGAATTACTACTATTGACTTAGGATACTCCAGAGTAGCAGGAGGAGGGGGCATTACAAGGGGAAAATGTAGAGATAAATATAGAGATTAAAAAAAAAAGAAATGAAGCTGATTATTTAAATGAAGTTATAAAACTTGATCGGAAGCCTAATGCAGACTTGAATAAATGGAGTTCTGGAAGGGCAGAGTCAATACTGTAAGGTGCTAATTCTCCCCAAATCAATCTATAAATTTAAACCCCAACCAGAATCTCACAAGGGGAAATTTTGGAATAACTGATTCTAAAGTTTATCTACTGGAGTATGTCTATAGAAAAGACTGCAAAAGAAGATAGGTTTACTGTATGATCCAGCACTTCCGCTTCTGGGTATCTCAAAGAACTGAAATCAGGACTTCAAAGAGATATTTGCACACTCATATTTATTACAGTACTGTTTACAATAGTCAGGAGGTGCAAAGGAACCCAAGTATCCAATTGCAGATAAATGAATAAATAATATGTGATATATATAATATGTACCATGGAACATTACGGTGTCATAAAAAAGGGAACCCTGTCACAGGCTATAATATGCATGGACCTTGGGGACATTATGCTAAGTGAGAGAAGCCAGTCATAGCAGGACAAGTACTTCATAATTCCACTCCAATGAGGTGTCTATAGCAATCCAACTTTTGCAGCAGAAAGTAGAATGGTGGTTGCAAGGGACTGAGGAAGAGAGAAATGACGAGTTACTGTTCAATGGGTATGAAATTCCAGCTATGCAAAATGAAGTTGTGGAGAACCATGCACAGCACTGTGCTGATGGTGAATGATGCTGCAGAGTTCTACTTCTGAGCTATACCCCTAGCCCTATTTTATTCTTTTATTTTATTATTATTATTTTGAAACAGGTTCTCACTAAGTTGCAGAGGCTGGCTACGAACCTACAATCCTCCTGTCTCTGCCTCCCAAGTGCTAGGATTATAAGCATGCGCCATCACACTCAGCTGCTGTGTCATTTTTAACACAGGTAAACTTGTACATCCATTGAGAAAGGAGTGAGCATTTCAATAAAGTGTTACAGAGAGTACCCCTAGGTAATGGGGCTTTGAGTGATTGTAACACCATTTATGTTTGTTTTGGAGCCTCTGTATTTTGTACAACCTTTGTTTAATCAAAAAACCTAATACTGTAATTAAAACAAGAAAGCAAACAAAAACCACATCCTATGGACGCATAGGAAAGTTCAAGTCGGACAGAATGTAGTAGGTAAGTTCCAAGCTGGAGAGCGGCAGAGTTTACGAAGGAAGCAGCAGCACAACTCACCAACTGCAACGTGCTAGGATGCCGCACAGGCGTCCGAGGGCCCATGGACAAGTGACCTCATGCAACTGAAGAAAATTAAATTAGAGTGATCTGGAGAAAGGACCTTCAAAACTGAAGTGAAGAAATAATGACTGGAGGCACAGAGGGGGTTTTCCAGTAATTTCCACTCGAGCCTCACTGGTCAGCAGGCTGCATGGCTTCTTGCCAATCTACCTATTTATAGCACAGTGAGCAGTTCTACCAGCGGCGGTATTTCAGTACAGCCAAGCGAAAGGAAAGGATAAATATCTAGCGACTGATCAAATCTGTCATCAGGACTGGGGGCTAATTAAACCCACACTATTTACTGTTCTAATTAGCCCGCTGTTCAGTTCAATTTTCTGCCCTTAAATGTCACCAAACACAACTGTGCTCTGTCTATAACATAATATAAAACATAAAGTTTTAATTCATAAAAAAATACAATAAGGCAGTTCAATACATTCATCTAGACATTGCGACTGGGTACGTCCAGATCATTTAGGTAAACGTTTAAAATACACACAGCCGAAATTGGTTTTTTCATTTTGTCACACGATATACCGATAGGTTGAACGTGAAAAGTTGAAAAACATCATCATATATATTTTTAAGTGAAAGTCGAGAGTTCTTTGCAATATTGTTTTAATTAGTTTTTATTCCCGCTATCCCATCTGTGCAGGTTATAGTAAGAATCGGGTTTCTTTCCATAACTTCTCCACCTTTACTTACCAAAAAAAAAAAAAAAAAAAAAAATCTTAATTCTAAAATAGGCATATGATAGAATACAAGCGTTTGGTTTTCTGATTGCATCAGTAAAAAATTCCCCTCCTTAAGAAAACAGAGAGAAGATGGCATCTCAAGAGGACTCCTCAGTGATTTCTCCTTTCCTTGACCGTGTCTCAGGAGACAAGAAATGGAACAACCTCATGACCCAGCTATGCCACTCCTCAGAATCTTTCCAAAATAATTAAGGTCAGAATACTACAGTGGTACATACGTATCCATGTTTATAGCAGCACAATTCACAACAGCCAAATTATGGAACCAATCTACAGATGAATGGATTAAGAAAAAAATGTGGTACAAACACCCAATGGAGTATCACTCAGCTACAGAGAGAAGAACAAAATTATGTCATTTATAGGAAACGGATGGAAATTGAGAACATCATGCTAAGTGAAATCTGCCAGTCTCAGAAAGTCACGGGTTGTGTGCCTTCTCTTATATGGGGAACCTAGAGAAAAAGTAGGAAAACAAAAGGGACTTGAGATGCATGAGGAGACAGACAAGGAGAAGAGTGGAAGGGGAAGGAGAGAGGGAGTAGGAAGGGGGGAAAAGGAGGCTTGCTGAAGGAACCAGTTCAAATGATGTTATGTCCACATATGAGGGTATCAGTACTAAGCTCACTAACACATCCAGGGAGGGGAGGAGGGGGAGCTGGGTGGGACGCACCAGCGATGTGTGCACACGGGAATGTATCACTTCGAACCTTACGATGTTGTCTAATTACAATGCACCAATGGAACCATACTTTTAAAAAGATGGTTGGATTCTGCTTGGAAACTTCAATGCCATTTCCCACCAGCCAGCCCCTCGCCTTCTCACATACTCATCTTTATCCGAAGAGTAGCAACGATATCCCCGATTTCTACCCAGCTCTCGTCTCTCCCCTTTGACCTAGCAGCAATGGTGATAATGCAGACCCTCAGAAAGAGCTCTCTTGAAGCAGAATGGGGGCCACCAGGGTTGTTTCTCATAGTGCCTGTTTGCGTTCTTCCTCATAATGAGACAGAATCTGCTTCCCCGGAGCGCCCATCCCTCCAGCACGATGGGCAGTAGTCCTGATGCACATCTGCAGAAGAACCCTTCTCCAACTTTCTCAAAGCCTCCAAGACCTGGCTAATACCCCTCACGCCTGCCACTCTCCCAGCTCTTCCTGACTGGATACCAGTAACTTTGCAGATTTTTTTCATCTTAAAACATAATGTCCAGAATACAACACCGTATCGGAGAACAGAGCACACATTGTCCTTATGATCTTCTTTTGATGAAATTCGTTTCCCTCCCTCCCTTCTTCCTTCCTTCCTTTCCTTCCCTCTTTCCTTTCTTCCTTTCTTCACCACACAATTTATCAGAACTCACTATGAAGGCAGTATCACAGAATGGTCAAAAGTTGTGTGAATCAGGATAAATGTCTTTACCTTTCTAAAACTCATCTATTAAATAGAGATGATCATCACTACCCAAACAGGGTTTAAGTAAAATAACACATACAAAGTAAATCATACAAGTATCTCAATAAATGTAGTTGGTGAATGTCTCAGTGAAGGCCAGCAACTATTCATCTTCCAAATAATGTGTTTTTTCAAAACAACGATGGTAGAGCCAGTTCTCATCCATTGGTACTTAAGCAAGACTAACATTAATCACTACTGAATTTCCTCTTGTTGGTTTTGGCCCAGGATACCAGGCGGTTGGTGCCAACTTGAACTCCACTCCTGTCACCCTAGCTGGGAGCCACTTCACTGAGCTCTGAAAGACCACGAGCTTCATCCACGTCACTGATAAACGTGCTGGATATAGCTGCCTAATCTTATAGAATTCCACAAGTGCATATTTCTGCTTTTTTAACATAGTAAGGAGATCATGATGCCAAGAAAGCAGCCAAATAATCAGACTTGGGAATCGTGAACACAGTTTAACGTTACGATTAAAACACGAAACAACACCAATCACTGTTGTCAAATGTTAGGAGGCAGGGAGGCTCGGGGAGGGAAGAAACTGCCCTGAGGAGGGACTAATCAGGCAGGGTGGAGGCCGTATTCTTGAGCTGCATGGTGGTGGTGAGCCTCCTGAGAGAAGAGGATTGTAGCTGCCTTGCTTAGAATCTAGTGAAAATAGACTAAGACTGACTGATAATATCTGCACCACAGGCCTCATGACAACACAGAAGAAGCAGCTTCTGTTCATCCGCTGGGTACCATGTTCCCAATTCCCATTCTCAAATATTTCTTTAAGCTGTCTCAAGTCATTATTTAAATTCCATGTGCATGTTACTTTATAAGTCAAGGTGTTACCTGAACCCAGTTCAAGTTTGACTTTCACATCCTGCCCTTCTATACCCCTGTCTGTGCCCAGACACCATGGAGGAGCATGGGAAAAGACCCAAAAAACTAAGTTCTAGTAAGGCAGTTAGTATATATGCATGGTGAGTCCCACACACGTTCTCTCTAGTTCCACAAACCCTGGAGGAGGAGAGGAGGAGGTTCCGGTCCCCGTGGTACACGTGAGCAGCTGTGGCTTCCAGAATCACATGGAGCAGGCCTGAGCAGAAGCCCCTTCTGCCCTGGACGTGTGTGTTTTCCTGCTTCCTTTCCTGACCAGAACCAAGTCCAAGATGGCAGCTGTGCATCAACACTCACGGCCGGCAGTTCACATCCTGGATCATCTGCTGCTGCCATTCCCTGGACAGCCACATTCTTTCTGTATCTCAGTGAAAGTCTTTTATCACCCTCCCCCCATATTGTAAGCAGAGCTATGCTTCTGTTTTCCAAAAGCATTTCATTTTATCTAGGTTATTTCACAAGGAATGCACATTCCTGACCAACATTCACGGATTGGGCTCCCTTTGCTCAATGTCCCACACAAACATTCATGGAAACTGGAGGTGCTGTGTCAGGTCCCTGGGGGGACAGGCACTGGCCAGGCCTCAGGTAGCTCTGGCGCCAGAAAGCGGAGGTGAGAGGTGCAGGGAGGTGGGAAGTAATGTCCATGCTTGGTTGCCAAGAGAGACAGACACAAGGGACAGAGCTGGGGATATTGACCTGGGAGCAATTCCTAGGACTTCAGTGAAGAGAGCTAGACACCTGCTTCCCTCAGAGTGCACCGGTCCTGCAGAACACCCCCGGGCAGAGCCTCACGCACCCTATCATCTCCTGCAGGATGGGTTCCATTTGCACTCTTAGTTTTTGCTCATCTTTATTTCCTCTACAATGAATATGAATGGTTTGCACAATGAAACACTAAAGGTAATTTTTTTTTAGCTTATTTAAAAGGGAAAAGAAAAACACTAAAAGGAATCCATAAAAATACACCCAAAGACACAATATGCGCTTTGTGTTGTTTGGTTTAAATAATCAGGCTTAAAGATGATCTCTTAGGAAATCATATTCTTCCGAAGTTCTAGCTAGGGAATATTTTGGATGAAAATTTTTAAAAAGATATTGTTTATTCATTATATAATAGGACTTGGGAAAAGCCAAGAATATTGTCAGAGCCGGGTTGAGCACTGCTTGCCCTTCCTGGATCCACAGGCATAAATCAAATCATAAAACATTTTCCTGACAAGTTCTTAAATCTATGACTTAAAATGAACAGTACAGTTCTACTGGTATTGCTAAAACATTAGTAATTAAACACAGATTTCACATAAAAGGTCACTTATTGGAAATGCTATATTAACAACTCTGCATTAAAAACAACCTCAAATAAAAAGAGTCCCACTGGGATATGACTTCCCAGACTTCAAATAAAGCCTCATTCCAATGTTCCCACAAAGGTTATTTGAGGAAATCTCAAATGACTCGGATTCTGTTAACAGTAAATACATTCTTTCAGGTTAATTCTACCTTAAGGTCTTGAATGACAAAAAATTGAAAATATGAACTGAGTAAATGACATAAAAATGCCTCTCAAGCTGTCACACAGACTCAAGTATTCAGTTGAACCAGAACATATTAGCACCTACATGTGTAAGGCTGTGTGGCGAGGTGCTTCTGAGAAAGAAATGCTCTGTGCCCCTGCACCTTGCCTTGCTTCTCCATCCATTCACTGGGATAGATAGATGATAGACAGACAGATAGATGATAGATGATAGATAGATAGATAGATAGATAGATAGATAGATAGATAAATAGATAGATAGATATAAACAGATATAAAATCTCCCAGAATCACCACCCCGAGAGTCACTTCTAGGATCTTGTCTACATTTCAAGCCAGGGTATTTCCGATTATAGCTCTGACGCCCTTCCCTCCTCCCCAGCACATCCATGCTGCGCCTGCAGCTTTCCCTGGCTTGCCCCACCTGGCCTCCAGCTCTCGCTCATGCCCCTCCGTGTACCCCAGCACATTCCATTTCTCATCTCATCATTCCCCAAACACAAACATGTTTCCAAGTCCTGCCTGAGGAGCATTTAAGAAAACACTACTGAGTTAGGAATGGACAGGCACAGGGAAGCCACGAGGGCAGGGGTGGCTCCCGGGGCCTGCAGGGCACTGCATGCAGATGGGGTAAGGGGAGCTAGGCTGCATATTATGGGCTGTCCATGAGAAGCTGAGGTCTTTGGTCAAGAATACAGCACCCAGCAGCTCAGAGAGAGAGAGAGAGAGAGAGAGAGAGAGAGAGAGAGAGAGAGAGAGAGAGAGTGTGTGAGTGTGTTGGTAGATGAACATGTCTCTCCTCCTTTCCAGTCTCCTGCAATGTCCCCTTGTCCAGACCCAAGCAGGAGCCCGAGGGTGAGAGAGCACTGATGCCCTCTGCACAGGCGGGGAAGCACAGAGAGTGGATCTGGAAAACAAGGGAAGCTGCCAGCACAGCAGTTACTGGCTTGCTGAAATATTTTAAAGCAAAGGAGTGACCTCGGCAGATTATACTTTGGAAAAATTACTCTGGCAGGGAAGAGTATGGGGGAGGACTGAAGGAGTAGAACCTTCCACCAGAGCCTGGACAGCCACTGAAATCATCCATGCTAGACAGCAGAGCTACCCCGGGCCAGAGGACACGTGAGGCTCAAGAGCCAGGACCCAGCAGCTGACCGACAGGGGGAAAGGAGGTGCGTGCAGACTCCTGGGCTTCTCTATTGATTGATTGTGAAAAGCACCGGTCTGACACCTGCTGTTTAGGTTTCACACATATCCAGACCCCGCAACCCATCAGGAAGTGTGTGCTAGGGCCCTGAGTACAGAAGGAGGGAACAGACCCCGGGCACTAAGACAGTGGAGAAAACTGATGGTCCCTAGGAGGAATCTGCCCACAGGCCCGATTTCCCTGTGATTGTATATTTTGATAAGTAAGAAAAAAATGATTATTTGCTAAGAGTTTAACATATGGAGATTTCACATTAAAAAAATCTAGATCTCTGACTTCTCAGGGTAATAAGGGAAAAGCTCAAAATAGGATTCCTATCACAGCATAGCAGTCATTAAAACTAAGCCCAGGCACATGCCCTCCAGTTGGCAATGAAAAGCACAATGCGATACCACTTCACACCCACTCGGATGACTCCCATAAACAAATAAAGAGGAAAAGGCGATCTCTCCACATGGTGAGCATGTGGACAGATTACGACCCTTGTTCACCACTGGTGGGAACTTGTAAAATGGCACCACCAGTGTGGAAAACAGTATGATACTTCCTCAAAAAAAAATATATAATTGCCAAATAACCCAACAATTTCACTGAGTATATACTCAAAAAAAGCTAAAGGTAGGGACTCAAACAGATACTTATGTACCCATTTCTACAACAGCATTACTCATAATAGCTAAGAGGAGGAGACACCCTCAGTGTCCACCAACAAATGAATACATAAGCAAAATACAGGGGCTGGAGATGTGGCTCAGTGATACAGTGCCTGCTTTGCATGCACACGGTCCGGGTTCAATTCCCAGCACCAGAAAAACGTTAAGCAAAACACAGTATATACATACAGTAGAATATTATTCAATTTAATTTTTTATTTACTTTTTAAAATTGGTGCATTGTAATCATACATCTTTGTTAGGTACAAGCTGGTAAAGGCATATATGCACACATTTCTCATTTAACCCTTCCCCAATTCCCGCCCCACTCCCTTGCCCTCCCTCCTTCTCAGGTTCAGTTTAGTGATTGACTTTGATATGTTTGTGAAAGTACATCATGTGCATTAGAGTGCCCCCCCCATCAATTTCAGTTAAGTCAACTTCTTTGCTCATCTAAGGTTTTCTCCTTCTTCATCTGGAGTCCCTCTTATGCCCTATTTTCTCCCTAGCTTCCACATATTAGGGAGAGGATATGATTTTTTTTACTTTTTGTGACTGACTAATCTCATTTAACATAATGTTTTCCAGGGTGTAGAGAAGTGTTGGTGGGATTGCAGATTAGCGCAACCACTTTGGAAAACAGTATGGAGGATCCTCAGACAAATGGGAATGAACCTTTCATATGATCCAGCAATACCACTTCTGGGTATCTACCCAAAAGAATGGAAACCAAACTATCAGGCCGATGCATGTGTGTCTATGTTAATAGCTGCACAATTCACAATTGCCAAACTATGGAACCAGCCAAGATATCCATCAACAGATGAATAGATTGCAAAACTATGGGATATGTACACAATGGAATTTTACTCAGCCATAAAGAATAACAAAATCATGTCATTTGCAGGGAAATAGATGGAACTGGAAAACATTATTCAACTTTAAAAGGAATAAACTTCTGGCACATAGGTGATCCTTAAAGACATTAGGCTACATGAAATGAGGCAGACACAAAAGGACAAATAAATATGATGTCCCTTATGAAGTACCTAGAATAGTTGGATCATAGAAACAGACAGTGGAATGGTGACCCCCCCCCCCAAGGGTTGGAGAGGAAAGAATGGGGGTTATTGCCTAATGTGTATAGCTTCAGTGTATGGATGAAAACCAGCTCTGGGGATGATTGGCAGCAATGGTTGCACAACACTGTGGTTGCACAACACTGATGCCACTCACTGGAGCTTAGAAATGGTGAAAATAGTAAACTTTATTTCATGTATATTTTAATATACACATGAATACAGGCAGCATCAACAGGAAGGAGGAAGGGAGGAAGGGAGGTAGGGAGGGAAGAAGGGAGGAAGGGAGGAAGGGAGGAAGGGAGGAAGGGAGGAAGGGAGGAAGGAAGGAAGGAAGGAAGGAAAAAACAATGAGAAATGCAACCTTCTTTCTTTAAATGACAAAAATCCAATTAGCCAGGAGATGACTCAAAATTTTAGAAACAAGATTGTAGAAGTCATGTGAAAAGATGGTGATGAACATTTAATCCATTCCATATTGAGCCCTGACTAGGCCACAGGACTATCCTATCAGAACTATAAGACAGGACATGATATAATTAGAGTTCATTTTTGGTAAGAAACCAAAAATTCTAAATGTTTTCACATATATGCATAAATAGGATTTTAGATAGGATAAATAAATAGCCATAGTTTTGTAAAAATGCTATTACATGATACATGTCATTTTAAATTAAAAACATTTACTTTTATGTGAATTTTTAAAAAGTAAGGAAGCTGGGCGTGATGGCGCACACTTGTAATCCCAGCATTTAGGAGGCTGAGACCAGAGGATCCGGGTTCAAGGCCATCCTCAGCTACCTAGTAAGGCACTTCACAACTTAGTGAGACCCTCTGCAACTTAGTGAGACCTTCCCTGTTTCAAAATAAAGAATAAAAACTAGGGCTGGGGGTATAGCTCAGATGTAAATGCCCCTGGGTTCAATCCCCAGAACCAAAAAAAAAAAAAAAAAAAATCAATCCAACTCAGGTTCAAGATGTCACCCCACCATGACTCCAAAGCCCCAGCGATCCAGGGTCCCCCAGCAAATGCATGCCAAGAGTATGTGCTGGCGCTCCTGTGCTCAGTATTTATGGGAACAGCCTCTAAGCGTCTCAAGGCTGACTGAACAGGCCCACAGCCAGGTGCTACAGACTGTGAACTCCCAGCCCCATCCTGAGCCGAGCTTCTCAGTTGGATAGTTTTGCCCCAGGGGGGAGACACTTGGAGACATCTGGAGACTTACTGGTTATTGTACCCATGGGGAGGGGTGGTGCTACTGGAATGTGTGGGCAGAGCCGGGGATACTGCTAAGCATCCCACAGTTCCAGGACAGCGCCACAGCAAAGAAGCACATGACCTGAAATATCCACCGGGGAGAGGCTCAGAAACTGAAAGGTCCACAGACAGAGACAAGGTGGAGAAACTAGAAGGATATGGGTTCACAGAGCCAAGACTCGCTGCAAGCGTAGTGATTGACACTGGTTTAAGTGAAGACACAAACATTTTCTAACCAATATGTCCACCATATGTCACTAAAATCTTCAGTCTTCGGATCCTTGTGACAATGCCAGCTGCCTCAGCTATGCCCACCGCGTTGGACAGGGCAAGCCCCATCCCACCTCGTGTGGGTGGGGAGTTTCTTCCCACTCCCACACGCGTCCTAGATAATACCTCCTAGACGCCCTTGCCCTCCATTAACAACCCCACGGCCATCTGACCATGCTTTTAATTTCAGCATGCCTCAGCCTATATTCAAAGCACTCACATTTGACAATCCACCGTGGAGTTTTCTTTCCATGGAAAACAGGGGCATAGTTTTTTTTTTTAATTTAATGATATCCAGTTTTTCAGAGAAATTCTTTTTTGACTTTTTCTCGTGATTTACTTTCACCCATGGTTAGCCGTTTTCACATAGAAAAACACAGGTTTTGTGCCAACAGCTCATCAAGAATATTACCCAGACCACATTTTAGGGGCATAGGCTTTAAACAAACTCCCACAAGAAATATTATTTGACAGTTACTAAAGTAAGTCCTGACAGAAGCCAGCCTGTTGTTTCCATTGCGCCTCTCCTTCTGAGGTGGGCTGACCGTCTGTGTGATCCGGGCCACCCCTGGGTGGTGTGTCAGCCTGGGCAAAGAGCCTGGGACAGAGAATTCTGTACACCTGGTGGCACAGAAACTGGAAGGGCTGACATCAGAATCCTAGTTCCTTGACCAAAAATGTTAGACAAGTCCCCCTGGTTAGATAACACCAAAAGCCCCAGCAGAGGACTGCCATGTGGTTGGGGCTCACAACCAGCAAGTGTTCCAGAATGTTTGCCAGGGTTCTGCAGGTTAAACAAAGTTAAAATCCACTTGCTCATTCAATAACATTGACTGAGCCCCATTTAGTCACTGCCCTTAAAAAGGTCAATCTGGTTGGAAGATAAAGGAAAACCCAACATCACAAGAAGGTACTTAGAACAGAAAAAGATAGCGACTCCCCAGCATGGAAAGTCAGGGGATGTTTCCCAGATAAGGTACCACTTAAGTTAAATATCACAGTCGACAAATGAGAAAAAGCTTAGCAAACCTAAACTGTGAGCATATGACCATAGTGGGTAGAGGGGAAAAATTTAATTCTAGTGAGTTGCATACAGAATTATCAAAGGAATATGGTAACTTGTAAAGAGCAGTATCATTTAAGCTAGATTTCTATCTATTTTCACAGTTTGACCTTGAACTCCCACTAGCCACATTTTCAGAAATCGTTAGCCACATATGGCTAATGGCAACTGTCTTAGACTGTGAAAATACAGAAAATGTCCTTAATTACAGAAAGTTCTATTAGACATTAATAGTATAAATAATTGTGGGAGATATAGTCACAAAGTTGAAAACAAACCCAAAACATCTATTGGAAAAGAAAGTTTACATATATATGTGTGTATGTTTAACATAAAATATATAAATATATACCTGTAAGTTAATCATTTAATGATTTTACATGTTTTATTTGTGTATTTGACAAAGTTTGAAAATGTCCAGGATGGAATTGTTTAGAAGAGAATCTAAACTTCCAAAATCACCAAGGAGAATAACATCAAGCAAAATGTGTCCTATATAGAAAAAAATCAAAAATAAATAAAATACTGAAGCTATACCAAAAATATGAACACAATAAAATTAACCAAAAATTGCAGAAATGAGAGGAAAAATAAACAAAGTAGGGCATCGCCTCCTTTCAACATGCTTATTTCTTTGTACTCCATGTCATTGATTCAATTTTCTACAATACTATTGTTCTTCATTGCTTCTAATGCTATCTAAATCCTTCTACCACATCATTTGTTTAGTTTCCTTAATTTATTGAGACATAATATTTGTACATCTTTATGGCATACATTATGGTAATTCAATACTTGTATACAGTGTGTAATTGTCAAATCAATGTACTAAGCATTTCCATCTCTTCAACCATTAATCATTTTTATGTCTAAGGAAATTCATGCTCTTCTAGTCATTTTGAAACACATCACCTCATTATGTTGTTTCAGACAATGTTTTCTTCAACTTCATCAACAGCCAAACTAAATGTTATTTAAAATGTATTGGTTTCCTGAAATAAATTACCTTCTTAATATTCTTTACCTCCTTAGGATATAGTTTTATTATTGTTAATAATGATGGAGAAAATCTTTTTCTGTTTCTCATGGTATTATTGATGTTATTGCAAAAGGAGTAACCTATTCTAGACTGATATTTGTCCTCAAAGGATGGAGAGTGGATTCTTGTTGGGAAGGTGGATTCTCACCCCTCACCTAGACACTGTAGGAACTTCGCTTATTCCTAGGGTTGGTGATGAACTAGGAGTAGAATGAGACTGGAAGTAATACCCACAAGAGAATGTCACCTCTGCAGTTTCCCCTCTGCATTTATGAAAGATGCTGCATCAAAGAACCAGGCTACCATATGTAGCCTTCTGCCTATACCAGTCTCCATACCATATAGAGTGAATTTCCTGACACAGTTGCCCACCTACTTAGAAAAAATCCAAACATGTTGAGGGAAAACTACATCAGAGAAAAGCACAAACACCCAGGGTGTTTAGTGTGGCTCCTCTGTGTTTGATTTACCTAGGCCAGAAGAGAATCATGTCCATACCTCTGTTACTGGAGACTTAACTACGAGACCACTGTAAATTTAACTCTGCTTCTAACCTACTGGATGACCTTCAATGCTTCGTTAAGTCAATATATTGGTTTTGCTTTCTGTCTATAATAATAAATATGCCAAAACTTTAATAACTGAAATGATATTCATTAATGACTTAAAGCTAGAATCCAACCTTGTTTGGTTAACAGTCCACGAGTTCTCACCCCATGGTTCTCAGCTCCACTGCTACTTCTTCAAAGAAACCTTACCTGGTTTTAGTCTGTAATTGTAGAGCAAACCATGTGACTACCTGACTAATGTCTGTCTCATTGATCAAACTGTTAGGGCCATAAAGTTTGGGCTTTCCTCTGGTTTTACCTGCCAGGGTACCTCCAGCAATTAACTTGGTACTTAACATATGAGGCATTTAATAAAAAATTTACTAAAAAGCATATGAATGAATAATTCAGTTAATAAACAAACACATGCACAGAGCTAATACATTCAATAATAAATGGATCTGGAGAAAAAAGTTATGTTTTGAGTCAATGCATCAAGAAATTAAAATTTTTCCAACACAGAAAAATTCCTCCAGGAAACAGAAGGGGATGAATCCATAATCCATTGGCTCAGACATTTATGTGGAAATATGGGGATTTGGACAGCCACGAGGGTGGAAGAACCAATTAACATACAAATATCCAAACCAAAGCTTCCAGAAGTCTGGTTTTACACTAAACCAGCCTTCAACGTCTTTTTTGAGCACAGGATTTAAGAGATGCAGATGAACAGATAACTTTAACATAGGATCACAAACTGCTGGAGCTGGATGGGGAATTTCAACCCCATCATTTTTACAGATGGTGAAACAGAGGCCCAAGAGCAGGGGCTCTGGGTGAGGCCAGCCACGAAGGGCTTGGATGGGAACTCCACTATTTCCACTTGCTGCCCAGGCTTTTTCCACTAACCTGGTGCTCACCCTCGTGAATCACTACCTACAGCCACCCTCCAACCCGCACCTCTCACCCACACCTTCATCCTAAACATCTAAGCCACGTCCATCCCTCTAAGCATAATTTCATACCTGTGACACCTACCCACACCCACACCTCAAAGGATTTAGTATATTCTTAACGTCCACTAGACAAAGTTCATAGTCCACAGCTTGGCAGTCAAGAAGCTCCAGCTTCTGCCTCCCACTTGGCATCCATGCAGGACAGCCACTGCCCATCCCACCCATCATGGTGGCCCTGCATGCATTTGCTCATGCCATCGCATCATGGTGACATGGAGGGCAACTCAGGATCACCTTCTGCAAAGCTCCCACTGCCTAAGCCATGTCAGTGTGTTGTCAAACAGCCTCCAGCCACCAGCATTTCAGGGATTGACATGGCAGCTGGGAGGCATCCGTCTTGGGGTCATACCCCTGGCCCAGGGAAAACCGAAAAGTTAAGCTTGAAGAACCCTTTGGCAAGGTCTCTTTGCTACTGCTGTCAAACAGGAAGAGGCCCAGCCTTCTCTTATTCTGTGGACACATCCAGGGAATCGTCAATGCTGGGGTATGCAAGCTGGCCACCAAGCTCTACCCTGGGGCATCTCTAGAAGCCAGGCTTGCTCCAGAGTCCCTTGTGGGCAGACCAAAGCTGCCCTCGGCTCTGTGCTTCACTCCACCTCTCCCTGTGTTCATCCTGCTTCCTTCCCAAGGGAACACCCAAAGAAATACCTTGCACGATGAACTCCCCAGAGCCTACTCCCAGGAAACACAACATACGGCCTGCTCTAAAATGCCTATCCCCCTTGCCTTCAGGGTCTATTCCCCAAGCTGCTCCTCTTCAGAAGTTCTGTATCACATGTAGATCTTAGGTACATGAACTCACAAGCACACACTGCATTTCATACCTGTTTGTATCCCCCCAAACAGGCACCATGCCCTGTGTACCATGAGACCAACATATGACGCTGGTGAAAATGTGGCAAATCCTGAGTCAACACTCACTTCAGCTTCACTGCCATTCTTCCTCCATAAGCTGCCCTCCCTGGGAGCAGAGGACTCTGTCCCCAAGGCCCTCCCAAGGCAGGCGTTGAAGAAATCAACAGGGGACTTCGATGCACTACCTGCTTCACAACAGAGGAAGATTCTCAAATGTGGATAAAGAGATGAGGAAGGAAAGGGAAGAAGGAGAAATGTTTTGAAGGTAGTGACAGACACAGGATGTTGCACATGACTTTCTTCTGGGCCAAAATGACCCCAGAAGAGGCCAAGCACACCCTTGCTGAGAGTAGCCCTGTTAGGGCCAGAGCACGTGCATCTGCCAGATCTGATGGCTGCTGTGCCCGGCTGCCCTCCTCCACCCAGGGTGACCCATGTTCTGACACAGGAGCTGCTTTTCCACTCCAGAACAGCCAAGCAACACTATAACCTTTGCTTCTTTCTCACAAAGAAGTAGGAATGTTTGGAAGACATGGGTTTATCTTAATTGAAACAAAACTGGACTGCCGTAACTTATGAAGCAGACAAAAGGTAACCAAGAATTCGCTGCGAGCAGTCAGAGCCCAGTTTTAAGTTGTGTGGTATGTGAGAATGTTCTGAAGAGGAAGAATTCTCACCTCCAGGGAAGAGCTTAGAAGCTAGCCTTGAAGAATGTCCTTCAGCTACGGTCACTACTACTGCTGCTCCGGCCCTTCTCCTTTGCTTGTAGACAGATCTGGCCAGGTACCTGACAGGAAATCCAGCAAATGGGAAATGGAAAAACTTACTGAAACCATTTCTCCTGCCAGGGCAGCAAGAGTCCAGCGTGGAGCCACTGCTGGTGCCTGTGGTGCCAAATAGCGAAAGGCGGTTTCAACACCCTTTCCAAGAGAGGAAAGAGGAAGCAAAAGACAGGGACAGGTTGCCAGGAAAGGGCCGCCAGCAGTTCTCAGCTTGACTCACAGCAAGGGGGCAGCCCAATACTTCCTTCTGTGCGTGGTGGGGTTTGCACAGAACACCCACCCCATATCACCTGGGCAGCTGCCTCCTAAACCTGATCAATCTAGCTGGTCTACTCTGCTAGCTTTGGGCATATCCTTGGTGCCTACATTGAGGTAAATTATAAGTTCCTCCCAGAAAAATCCATAATAAATCTCTGAACATTATTCAATCAGGATGATAAGTGAGGAAACTTCCTACCTGACTTCACTTTTTTAAAAATTAAGAACTACTTCAAGCATGAAATGTACCACTTTTGCATGAAGCCAGGTTTGTCACGTAATTATTGTTATAAAGATTCACACTGAAGAATTAAAGATGGCGGAATAGAGGAAGGCAGTGCATTTTGGTTGCACGGAGACTTGGAACTCAACCAGCGGGAAGACTACTTGTTGGCAAGAGAAGAAAACAGTCGGAATGTGGTTGAATTGGAGGCAACACAGAGAGCAAAGGACTGAAAAGAGCTCCACGTGTCTCATCTGGTGAGCAGAAAGCAGAAGTGGCACCATCTTGGCAAGACTGCCTGGGAACCGGTGGCTGCTGAAACCTGGCGGCTATTGGAGACCAACTCCAGCAAAGAAGAAGCTAAATCTTGTCAAGCCAGTAATGGCAGAGAACCAACACCAAAAGCAACTGCAGTCTTCACTCTACTCTCAGCAACTCTCCAGACTGTGCAACCAAACTGCCCAGTGAACTCCTGTAGCTGCAGCTGAACTCGCTGGGACTCAGATCCTTCCTTCAGGGACCCCAGCGGCTACAATGGAGCTCACCAAGACCTTGAGTTTAGCCAGGCATGGTGGCGCACGCTTGTAATCCCAGCATTCGGGAGGCTGAGACCGGAGGATCTGGGTTCACGGCCAGCCTCAGCTACCTAGTGAGGCACTCCGCAACTTAGTGAGACTCGGTTTCAAAATAAAGAATAAAAAATAGGGCTGGGGGTATAGCTCGGAGGTAGAATGCCCCTGAGTTCAATTCCCTGTACCGCAAAAAAAAAAAAAAAAAAAAAAAGACCTTGAGTTTACAAACCGTCACAGTGGGAGTCTGCTTGGCTACAGAGACTTTCATGGCAATGAACAAATCCATGAGGTCAGTGAGTTTGCAAATCATTGCTGCAGAGGTATGGGGCAGGGGCTAGAGACAGAAACAGCAGAGATGTGAATTAGAGAGTCCCTAGGAATACTCAGGCTGGGCCTTCCCTTTCAAATCAGTAACAAGATAAGAAAGTCCACTATTACCACTAGTTTTCAATATACTAGTACTTGAGCCTCTAGCCAGAGCTATAAGGCAAGAGAAGGAAATCAAAGGAATAAAAATAGGAAAAGAAGAACTGTTTTGTGTATTAATACTTAACCAATTTTTGTAAATGTTCCATGAGTATTTAGAATGAACATATATTATCTTTAGGATGCAAAGTTCTGTATACATCCATTAGATCTTGGTTTTAATTATGTTAATCAAATCTTGCATATTATCATTGGTATTTTGTCAGTTTAATTCATAGATCTTTGCAAAAGGTAGATTAAATGCTCTTCTGTAACTGGAATTGTACCAGTTTTCCCTTGTATTTCTGTTTTTCTCAATACATTGCAAAGCTATGGTTAAGTACATACAAGTTAATGACTGCTTTCTAATAATGTTGTCAGTGCAAAGTATCTTTGTCCAGTTAAATTTCTGACACTAAATTCTATTTTGAATGTTATTGCTATATCATCTTTCTTTTGATACTTGAGCAATGAAAGTTTTATTATCCATTTATTTTCTATCATTCTGCATGATTTCATGTATCCTATAAAAAGCATTTAACTATTTCCTACACATATCTCAAATTTACATTTTATAAAGGCATTTAACTCATTACATATTTAATGTTATTTTTATATTTATTATTTTCTATCTTAGTTTTCTAATTATTCTACTTGTGTCTTATTTCTTGTTTTCCCTCTCTTACCTTTTGTTGGAATTATCACATTTCCTAGTCTATCTTAATTTTCTCTTGTACAGTGGAAGTCATAACTTTTATTTCATCCTTCTAAACTACATATTTAAACAAATTTCACAATTAACAATTTAAACAAAATTACCAAAACAAAAGAAACATAATCTTAATAAATCTTGATTTCACATTGTTTATTTAAAAAAAAATTTAGAAGGCTCAAAATATTGCTAACAGTATACTGCCACATACTTTAAAAAGTGAAAGTGATATATATGCATAAAGACAAAATTTGCTTGTCTATAAAATATCTCTAACAGGAGACCCAAGAATTGATAACACTGGCTCTAAAGAGAGGCCTCCCGATAGGGGAACATAAGTGAGGATTTATAAACACCAGTTTTTATACTTTAAATTTTGAGCTATGTGACTGTGTTATCTGGTCAAAACCTTTTTTTTTAATTTAAAATTATATTTAGCTCCAAGTTTTCCTAGTTGTTTTGCACATCTCTATTTCTTGCACCTAATGTTTTTATTTTTGTTATTGCATTGATAGTTGTGCTCTGGATTAATTATTTCAGAGAAGGTCTTGGCAAGTAATCTTGCTGTATTTTGTTCTCACGTTTGAAACACAGCCAGTTGTGGTGGGTTCAGTATTCTAGATTAAAATGCATTTTTCTCAGGTATGTATAACATCACTGTCTTGCAATACGCAGTACTACTAGTGAAAAGTCTGATGACAATCTCACCATCATAAGCAAGGAAGAATAATTTGCCTTTTGCATTATGGATTTTTTCTTGATTTTTTCCCCTAATTCTTCAAGTTCTTACATTTCAACACAATGTGTCTGGATGTGTGTAAATTTTTGTTTTTTATCTCAATTTTCTTTGAACTCCTTTCACCTGAAGATTTGTGTATTTCTTTAGGTCTGGGAAGTTTTCTTCAATTGTTTGATTGTAGTCTTCCTTCCACTTCTGAAGCTCTCTCCTTTACGCAGAGGTGTATCCTAGAATGGACTGTTTCTATTTCCAGTACTTTTGCACTGTGTTCTGAAAGAATCACTTGGTTGAACTGCCCAGTTCACTACGATGACCTACAGCTATTTCCATCCTGTTCCTCAGCCAATCTATTATTTTGTTAATGTCCAAAACAGCTCATCATTTCCATAACATATAGTTTCCTCAATATTACCTGAGAGTAGAAATTAACTGTACTTTTAAACTAGTCTTTTGATTCCTCTGGGATCTCTGTTTCTCTCTTCTGTTGTGTTTGGTGCTCAAGACCCATGATGTTATGCTTTGGTTTCTTCCCTCTCTGCTCGAGCATTCCTAATACTGAATACCATATACAGCCTGCCTCTGGAGGCTGCGAGGCAGATGCCTGGTCTGGTGGGACATGTCATTCATCCTCTAGGTTGGAGGCTCCAGGTCACTCCTAGAAGTCACAGGCTGCCTGTAGTATAAGCCTGATTCTCTGGCCCTAGTGTTCTACTTACTGCCACATAGGAAACAATGCCCCTTTCCCCCCACTGCTCAGCTCTCCCAGGACTCTCTCTGCCTACCTCCCTTCTGTTGCTTACCCCAACCTTTGGACCTCCTATGCATGGCTATGAAAGAATTTCTCCTAAATGTATTTTGGGATAGTTTCCTACAGTCCTATTTTTTCCTAGTCATTTTACTCCATAGTCAGTTTACTTCTTCTTTATCTTTTAGGAACTTTCACTTTGTTGATACAACTTTTTCTTCCCTTTCAAGACTATCATAGAGCTCTTATTCTTCACACACCTTAGAGGTCATTTCGTGAGATTTGCAGTAGCCAAACAAGTAGAATCAAAATGATTAGTTGTCATCTTGGGCCAAAGTCCCATGGCTTGTGTTAAGTTCCTTAGAAAAATATCTAGTACTTTTCTTTGTTTCCAGGTCCAGTTAATTTTTTAAACATGATTTTCTAATCACTATACATTTCACATATCCCATGGTACAACTAATGATCTGGGAGGGCCTGATTGCCACGACTGATTGAAAATCCATTGTAACCCACCAAGATCACTTAGAAGAACCATATCCCCCCATTTAAACACTAGCTGGTTACACAGGGTGGTGTGCTGGATAAACCTGAAGGAAATGCCCACCAATAGCACTCATTTGTGTCTCAGATATATGAAGTATATTAAGTTTACCCAGCTTTCTTCCTCCTGTCTTTATAACAACTGCCAAAGACTAAGTGAAAAGAGGCTGTTTATTTCCCTAGTTCTCACCATGGGTATAGCTTCCCCAAATTCCTTCTGCCATATAAGGAGATCGTAGTTATCTGTCTAGGACTCCTCAAGAAAATATCTTAAAGATGAGGCGCCATCCCTCATCACCAGCTCACCTGCAGATTACAGATACCCAAACCTGGCCGAGTTTACCAAACATCCTATTCATTTGTTAGCCGGTTGACTAGCAAAAAAAAAAAAAAAAACAAACCAAACTTGTATGTAATTGGTATGCTTTAGTTTATTAAAAATCACTGATGCCAAAATGTTCTTATAAATACTTACTTATAAGAAGATTC
>PVLC010002073.1:30851-123044 GCA_004027655.1 Graphiurus murinus
TACTGGGGATTGAACTCAGGGGCATTCTACCTCCGAGCTACACCCCCAGCCCTATTTTTTATTCTTTATTTTGAAACCGAGTCTCACTAAGTTGCGGAGTGCCTCACTAGGTAGCTGAGGCTGGCCGTGAACCCGGATCCTCCGGTCTCAGCCTCCCGAATGCTGGGATTACAAGCGTGCGCCACCACGCCCGGCTCATAAGAAGATTCTTAATGGGAGAAGTTTCTGGAAAATAATATGATCTGAATCTAGTAAACGAGACGTAGGAAACCTAACATTGAGAGGTTTGCTATTTTTTCTGATGATTCTCAAATAGAAGCTGGATAGCAGAGGCCAGCCTGGCCCTCCCCACTAGCAAAGGAGGACCACCATGTGTAATCACTATTCCCAAGTGGACAGTGTCCCCTAGGACAGCTTAGATGCAATGTCCTCGAGTATTTGAAAAAGACACTCATCCTCTTTAGCTCCAATGACTCATGCTTTTGTTTGGGCGTAGGAAGGTCCTGATTCCTTTTTGCACTGGTATTCCTACCTATAAGCTAGAAGACTCTCTGCTGAGCACCTTACCCGCCCCCAAATGGTCACACCCATACCTGAGCAGGCAGGTGTAAGTGAGCAGAGGTGGCTCGCCATGAAGCAGGCACACAGGAGCTGAAATGCTCGATAGTCATAGCTATTTGGTCAGAGAACCTAGACTCCCAACTCTGGCTGAAAACCCAGCTCCACCCTCCCCCCTCTTTACACCAATACCAACTTCACGATAGCTAGAAGATTATAAGACTTTTTTTTAATTAATGGAATGTTATTATCTTAGGTCATGATCTTGCCAGTGTCATTAACTATGGAATAAGGTCTATAAATCTCAATTAGCATAATAAATGACTGGATAAAATTCTTACAATGGCTGTATTCACTTAGATTCTAAAGACTTGAAGATATTCATTTTTTTAAGTTTGCAAAAATATATATTGAAGGCTTTTCTCTCTTAAAGAACCCACACAGATGCATCATAAATTGTTTCCATAAAAATTACTATCAGGACTTACTGCTAGTAAGTTATGATTTCATAGTCTATATTTAAGAGTTAAAATGCTTCAAGCTGTAAAGCATCATTATAAAAAAAATTAATGACTTTTGTTTCAGAGACTCACTCTCCCCTATAGGCTGAGTGGCTCACCATATTTCTCTGCAGTCTGAATCCCAACCTCTAATTAAGTGTCCACCCACAATGTCCATTCCTCATATACCATTCCAGATGTCTACCCAGTGGGAAGGGGTTCCTGGGCCATTTTGTGGTCGATGTCCAAGTCACTTTCCTGCCTTTGCTGGGCACTAAGCCAAATAAATGATTTAAAGCATTCCAAATAGATGTCAAAATTAATCACCTTATATGAAATTCAGGATGTTGCACTCTATCTTAAGAAGTATGAGCGCCATCAACGAGCTAGAGGTTTTTAAATAAAGTCATCCCCCTGTAAATTTAATCAACACTGGTGTCTCCAGACAGTGAGATGGCTTCCATCAGACAAAGCTTAGCAAATATGGCACAGTCATTTGAAAGATTTGTACTAAAATGTAGCCCATTACGGAGCGGGTTGTTTTCCAAGCCTCTAGACCCACAAACTTGGTCTGGTAAGTTAAAATGACATTAAATTCCATCTATGTAATGTGTGCAGCCCACAAAAATGCCAAAGGACAATTAACTTAGCACCGGCCCCAGAATCCCAATCACACTTGAAAGTGTGACTCACAGCCTCTCCCCGACATGGTCAGTTCCTAATTTGTAGACACCATGACTAAGCCTCTCGCCCCCATAAAGAGAACCTTCCTCTCTCCTCTTGTCTTGGGTACCTCTCTAAGGATTCTATTAGGATTCTCATCTGTTCAAGGCCCCTACTGGGCTTTGACCTCACTGAAAACCCAAACTGTCTTGCTGCTCATTCTATCCCAAGGGTCGGTATACAGTAGGTGCTTAGTCTCTTCATTGAATGAATGATTCCATTCATTTTTGTCTGGGAAGGTTGAAGAAAATATTTTACGTTACATGTTACATTTCCCCTCTTGTGATTACACCCAGACGGTAAACCTAATGAAATGCAGAAAATGGGAACGATGTGGCTGGCTGTAATAAATACCAGTTCAGGAATTCCTTAAAGGTGTGTTTCCCCAGTACAATGCTGGATTGTGCACTTTCCCAGGGCCATGATTTATCCAGCCCATTTTGACAGCTTCTAATGAACCACATGTCATTTATGACAATATCCGTTACCTGCACTCACTGGAGTCTGACAGGAGTCACATTCAGAGCGACATTATATCCTAAGCTGGCGGTTTCAAAAGAAACATACCCTCTAACACAAAGAAACATAAACAGGCTACGTGTGATGTTCTGATGAAACTTCAACCCTTTGTCAGAAACAGAAAGATGGTCTAGCACAAATGAGGAAAATACAGTAAATTCCATCTCCATGAAACATCAAGGGAACAGAAATCATGGGCCCATGGAATGCAACTGACTGGTTAAAACGGAGCCGAGTGTTGTTTATACAGCTTCTAATACAGTTCTGGAATATTTCTTATAATCCAAATTCATGAAGAAGAGCATAAGCCACAGCCCTGGTACACATGGTGCCCATCATTATTCAAACAGAATAGAATTTCTGGGAAAATGAAAATTTTAAAAAATAACAGAGCTGGGCATGGTGGCGCATGCTTGTAATCCCAGCATTTGGGAGGCTGAGACTGGAGGATCCGGGTTCGCGGCCAGCCTCAGCTGCTTAGTGAGGCCCTCTGCAACTTAGTGAGACCCTGTTTCAAAATAAAAAATAAAAAAATAGGGCTGGGGCTCTAGCTCGGAGGTAGAATGCCCCCAGGTTCCATCCCCAGTACCACAGGAAAAAAAACAAAAAACAAAAAACATTCATCTCAATATATTATTTTTACTCAGGTATGTTTTGATCTGACAAAGGAAGTATACTATATTAACATTTCTCATGTTATTTCAAAAGTGTAAGAATAGTAAAATTTGTAATATACCATTTCAGGAATCACACAATATACTTAGCCATTCTCTTATGGTTTCATATTTAGATTCTTTCTGATTTTTAAGTATTCTAACTAATGATCTCAATGTTTATTTGCATTTTTTACTTAGAATATTCTGCTGGGGAATTCCTAGAAAAGGCATTTTTCTAAGTCAAGAAGTAAAAATATTTTGGAGGCTCTTAATCTACATTGCAAAATTATTTATCAAACATACTATAATTATTAGTATTCAACAAAACCATATATTCCGGCTGCTCCAATCACAATCACTAGCATTAGGTTTTCAAACTTTTCCATTTAAAAAAAAGAAATGTTAAGAGGGGAAAATGCTATGTGGTCACTGCTTGGATTTACATTTATATTTTTGGATTTACATTTTACATTTTGTTAAAAATGAGGGTTGAATCTTTCCATGTGATTGTTAACCAAGCACTTGATTTCCTCTTGGAAAAGTACATTATTTTCCTTTACCTTTTCAACTACTGTCTATAATTCTTCTTACTGGCGAAGTCTTTTATATATTATTTTAACATAATTTGTATTGTTATTTTTGACAAGTACACATCTTAAGCGTTCTAAGTGGGAAAACACATTGATACATTCCACTTTCCATTCATTTTAACCTCTTCCATCAGAAACTTGAGGAATATTTACTTTTATGGTCTTTTATACTTTTATGGTTTAAATTTTATTTAGCTTTTCAATCCATGTGGAATTTATTCCAGCATATGGTAAGGATTCAAATTAGTTTTCTCTAAATAGCCAACCAGTTGTTTTAGTATTACTTATTGAGTATTTTAAATGATCTGTAGAAAATATTAGAAGTTATAGTTTTACCTCTCAATATAAATTATATATATGGTAATTTCTGAGATAAGTATTCACATATTTGTTCTTTTTTACATAGTTTACAATTCTACTTTTATCTCCCCTCATCAATAATTGCTTTGGAGCTGGGCTTGGTGGCGCACGCTTGTAATCCCAGCATTCGGGAGGCTGAGACCGGAGGATCCGGGTTCACGGCCAGCCTCAGCTACCTAGTGAGGCACTCCGCAACTTAGTGAGACTCGGTTTCAAAATAAAGAATAAAAAATAGGGCTGGGGGTGTAGCTCGGAGGTAGAATGCCCCGCAAAAAAAAAAAAAAGAAAGAAATTGCTTTGGGAGAGTGTTTTGAAATTTCTATGTATGTTTTTTTTGCTTAAAACAGTTTTTTTATGTTTATTTGGATTAACTAGTCTCAGAAGATGTGGCTTATATTGATTTTTATATACTTTAAGTTTTTCCATTTCTGAATTTCCTGAATTCTAAGATGTTAATTTCCACTTTTCATTTTTTTGAAATCAGAAGGTAATATATTTGAAATCAGAAGATAATATAAAGTGTGTGTGTAAAATGATAGGTTTGGATATATTTCACAAAAGCCTCTAGTAAATCAAAGATGTCTTACCACATTTACCTAATTTCTTCTTTCCCATCTGGCCTCCTCTCTGTGAAATACATAGGTTGGATCTCTGAGATCTCTCTCAGGTAGGTACTTTCTCCTTCTCATTGATTTTTATCTCCATCCTTTCTCTCTGTAACTGAATTCATTTCTCTGCCGAGTCCAGCGTATGCTCCAGCCTCTCGCATCTTGAAAGGATGCCTTTCATTTCTTTCAATTTTTGCTCTTCTCAGCCTGTGCTGTCTCAGAAGTCTAAGCTGCCTTTTTTTTTTTTTTTTTTTTTGGTCGGGGGGGGGGGTACTGGAGATTGAACCCATGGGGGCATTTTACCTCCAAGCTACACCCCTAGGTCTCCCTAGTTTGATAAGAGTCTCACTACTTGCTGAAGCTGTCCTTGAACCTGTGATCTTCCTGTCTCAGCCTCCCAAGTATTGGAATTACAAGCATGCTCAGAGGTAGAATGCTTCTGAGTTCAATCCCCAGTATACTCCCCCCGTCCCGCAAAAAAAAAAAAAAAAAAAAAAAAAAAAGTCAAGCAGCTAGTGTTCTACATTTCTTAGGTTGCTTGTTGTAGATCTGTTTGGGAGAGAAGCAACATTTAAGAGGGCCTAGAGAATTAGAGGTTCCCTTCTCTCTGTGATATCCTGGTTAGTTGTTTCCTTAAGGAGGTTAATCTGTGTACAATTGAATTCTAACTAGGTAGGAATTGAACTGGGGTCTCTAGGGAACCTCAGGGGGAGATAACTCATTTCCCAAATCCCTTGCTCAGGGATCTCTGAGTGTGGATCTTCAGCATTCTCCCTGAGTGGAAATGGAACAATAGGACTGGGAGGTCAAGTGCTCATGCCAGGTGTTTAGTGAGACTGCTGACGAGTTCTGGGCATTTAGAACAGGGTTTCCTGTGCTGTGCAGCAGGAGCCAGGCGTAGCAAAGAGATGTGGAGCTCAACCAGGCAAGACCATGCCTGACAGATAAAAAGGAACTTCAGGTAACAGCTTATAGCTCATCAAACTCTCCTAATCCCAGGTAGGGACAACTTTGCTCGTTTAAAAAGTTTATTTGCTACTTCTAAATTTTTTGTTTTATAGTAAAAACAAAAAATTTAAAAATCACTAAGCTAGTCGGGTGTGGTGGCGCACGCTTGTAATCCCAGCATTCCGGAGGCTGACACTAGAGGATCCGGGTTCGTGGCCAGCCTCAGCTACCTAGTGAGGCACTCCACAATTTAGTGAGACTCGGTTTCAAAATAAAGAATAAAAAATAGGGCTGGGGGTATAGCTCGGAGGTAGAATGCCCCTGAGTTCAATCCCCAGTACCGAAAAAAAAATCACTAAGCTGCACAGAAAAAAAAAAATGAGATTTCCTACACTTATCATCTGAACCTAGGAAAGAAGGAAATGTTTGGGAGATTTTTTAGGTTTCTTATTCTAATAATACAATAAAAATTGGTGAGGTGTTTTTTAACTTAAAAACTAGGAGTGGAATAGTTTAAGGCTTAAAACTAAAAAAAATATGCTTTAAAACATTTTAGTTAAAGGTCTGCACAAGATTTATGGCATTATAAACCCATGTCTTAAAATGAGTTGAATTGGGGACACATTTTGTATTATAAGAGCTGCATCCTGTAATAGGGCAGGAAATAAAGCTGCTTCAAGTTAGAACGCAAAATAGAGTCAGCTTGCAAAATATGCTAGTGGTAACACTCTCCCTGCCAACAGCAGGGCATACTTTCTGTCATAAAAATACTTGGGTGTTTAACACGACTACTCAGATTATAACGTCCACTAACACATTCTAACTTTTGAGTGTGTTGAAAATGCAAAGACCATTGGTCACCAACCTGACGGATGCTTCTTGAGCATGTTCTGCTGTCAGAATGTGTGAAACACCATGGGGTGTTTTTACAAAGTCCCATGGAATACTAAGATGTTACTGCAATATATGATTTTGAATAATTTTATATCATGTTTTAATGTGAGAAAGAGGTCAGGGGCCAAACATTTAAGACCAATCTACAGAAGCAACATTTGATTGTAAGATGCTTTTCTGCATGTTATTTTTCATGGACTTAATATTTTCAAGTTGCATTATTTAACTGTGTTGATGCAATGTGGTATTGTAAGAAAGTAAGTGTGTTTTCTCTTGAGAAAGACCTGGGTTTGAAATTGGCCTCTTTGTTGACTGGCTATGTGTCCTGGGTGAGGTCATCACCTCCACCATGCGGCCTGGAATGACTCCGTCCACTTCACAGGAATGCTGGGTTTCTGTTTCTGTTTTGTTGTTTTATAGCTGTTTCTATTATGTGAGCTTTCAGATGTACATAAGGTCGACAGAATAGTATAAGGAACCCCAAGTACCCCTCACCCAGCCCCATAATCAGCAACTGAAGGACAATTTTGCAACATTCACGACCCACCCTCCCCATTATTTTGCAGCAAATGCAAAGCATCAAATCATTTCATCAGTTAATATTTGCATGTGGATCTATAAAAGGCACTTCAAAAACATTCACAATACCATTTTCACACCTTAGAAATGAACAATAAAATGTTGATTTTCCAATTTTCTTATAGATTTCATAAACTGTATTACAGTTTTCCATGTGTTTGTTTAAGTCGAGATTTAAATAAGGCCCATGTTGTAATAGGTTAACACATCTTTTAAGTCTCAGTCTTTTTTGGTTCTACACCTGGTCTTTTTCTTTTGCAATGTACTTGTTGAAGAAACTGGGTTGCTTGCCCTATAATAAAGTTTCCCACTGTGTGGGTTTTGTTGATTGCAAACTTATGATTTAGTTGGAAGACATTTCTCTGTATTTTATATACTTTGTAAATGAGGAGTTGAATCTAGTGCCTTGATTTTTGAGGGGTTGGGAAGTACAAAGGACAAGAATACGTCATAGGTAGTATTGTGCTCTTTTATCAAGCAACATATAACATTTGGTTATCTCTTTTTGCAGTGTGAGCAGCTGTTGGGATTCAATGCATAGCTCCACCAGTTCCTTTGGTTGCAAAATAATGGTGTTCTCCTTCTATCATCCCTTATTTATTAATTGAAATATTTCTGTAAAGACAAATTTTCCTTATCCACTGTTAGGCCAACCAGTGGGGTGGGTGGGTGGGTGTGCGTGGGTGTGTGCAGTTGACATTGAAAAGGCAGAATAAATGGTTTTTTTTCTTTTTTCTTCAATGTAATAAATTGATTCCCTAGTACCCACCAACATGGACTAATACATTTTGGTATCATTATTAATATAAGAATTTAACATAGTGGATATGCTTAAATCCTTTGCAGTTTTTATTTTTTATCTTTATTTTTAACTGATGCTCAAATTGCCCAAATTTATGCTCATGAGATTTTCCATAAGTTGGCACCTGAGTCCTTTTGAAGAGGCTGTAGTAGTCTTGACAGTCCCTTTGCTACCTGTTAGTTACATGATGATCAAGGCCAAGTTTGCACATTTCCACCTGAAATAAGCCATTTTCCATGGAGTCAGCTTCCTTTAGAGGGGGGAATGGTATTTAGAGACCATGATCTGGGCCCTAGGGGTGCTTACTGTTCTTAAGTTGACCATTTGGTCTTTTGTATTTAGGCCTTTTCAGTAAAAGGGGCTAGAATTTGTCCCGGTCTTATTTTAAGATAAAACATCTCATAAGTTTTTATAGATACTTACAATTCCATTTTAGGACAGTAAAGTTTTTACTTATTTTCTTTGGTCTTACATCTGTATCTCCTTTCTCCTTTACTAAGAATATAGGTTCTCAAATTCCCACCCCAGTCCCTCGCCCTCCCTCCTTCTCAGGTTCAGATTAGTGAATGACTTTGATATGTTTGTGAAAGTACATCACCAATGAGAAATGTGTGCATGCATGCCTTTATCAGCTTGTACCGAACAAAGATGTATGATTACAATGCACCAATTAAGAAAATAAAATTAATTTAAAAAAAGAATATAGGTTTTCAAGAATAAAAGAAATAAAAAATTAGATTATCATGTTTGTGCCATTCATTTGCTTTAATCCACATTACATACATAGAAATTTCATAATGGCAATATCAATGCTATAGCAGCAACAAGATTACTGCAAAAAGTTTTATAATTTTATTTGTAGTTCTTTTTCGCTATGCATATACCTGCATGTAGTCAAATTAATGTGTGTTGAAGACATCTGGAATAATTCTTCTCTATGTGGCTAATGCCACTGACTGGAAATATAATTAGGGTTTTTGGTTTTGTTCTTTGATTTTTTGTTCTTTTTTTTTTTTTTTTTTTTTTGCAGTAATCAGGATTGAACCTAGAGGCGTACCACCTCTGAGCTCCACCCCCAGCCCTATTTTTTATTCTTGATTTTGAAACAGGGTTTCACTAAGTTGCAGAGGACCTCACTAGGTAGCGGAGGCTGCCCGCGAACCCGGATCCTTCAGTCTCAGCCTCCCAAATGCTGGGATTACAAGCGTGTGCCACCACACCCAGCTCTTGTTCTTTCATTTTTTATTTTTAGGGATTGTAATCTTTAAATCTAATCCTGTCTTAAAAATGGGTTAAATATTCACATGATCTCAAAGTCAAAAGTACAAGACAGTTATGCACAGAGAAGTTCAGCTTCTACTACTAATTTCTCCCTCCCCTTACCAGTCTTTTGTGTTTTTTTTTAATTCTTCACAAATTTCCCATAATCCTTGTCCAGAGCCCATGCTCATCTTTTTATATTGTTAGTTTTGGATGGTTTTGAAGAGTAAACTATAATCACAATGTGCATACAACATCCAGTACAGTTCTTGTACATGAAGATTACATGGTAAGGGGTAGCTATGGTGTTAGTCTTATTTAAAAAAGAAAAAGCTTCCTTTTCTCTGGTTTCAAGATTGCAGTTCCAGGAATTACTTTGGATGCAACACAAATGCACATCACAATAGCCAACACCCCGCAGAGGGCCTGGCACACTGTGGAGATTCAGTCAATTGAATTCAGTTTGTTGAGAGGTTGCAGAATGAATAGCTCCTCTTTACACTGCCACTTCTATTAGCATGAACACCAAGTGTAGGAGGTCTCGGTTCAAGGAACTATAATTTTCTTTTGTTTCCTCTTTACGTTTTCTGGCACTGGAGACTGAACCCAGGGGAATTCTACCTTCAAGCTACCCCCCAACCCTATTTATTTTTAAATTTTGAAACAGGGTCTCACTAAGTTGCTGAGGGTTTTTCTAGGTTGCTGAAGCTGGCCTTGAACCTTCAACCCTTCTGTCTCAATAATCTTTCATGGGAAAGATGAGACTTAGAATTAGGCTTTTAACTAGAGCATGTTTGTATTTAATATATATTTTATTGTATTATAAATCTTTTTTTTTTCGGGACTGGGGATTAAACTCAGGGGCATTCTACCTTCAAGCTATACCCCCAGGCCTATTTTTTATTCTTTATTTTGAAACTGGGTCTCACTAAGTTGCAGAGTGCCTCACTAGGTAGCTGAGGCTGGCCGCGAACTCGGATCCTCCAGTCTCAGCCTCCCAAATGCTGGGATTACAAGCGTGCACCACCACGCCCGGCTATGTATCATAAATCTTTTTAATGCAATTTATATACATTGAGACAATGTCTGTGTCTCAATGCACCATAAGCCTAATTTTTATTTGTTTATTTATTTATTTTATTTTGCAGTACTGAAGATTGCACCCAGGGACATTCTGAACTACACCCCCAGTACTATTTTATTTTTTATTTTTAAACAAGGTCTCACTAGCTGGGCATGGTGGGGAGGCTTAGGCAGGAGGAGTACAGGTTCGGGGCCAGCTTTAGCAACTTAGTGAAGCCCTTAGCAACTTAGTAAGACCCTGCTTCTTTTTTCTTTTTCTTTTTCTTTTTTGTGGTGCTGAGGATTGAACTTAGGGGCATTCTACCTCTGAGCTACGTTCCCCCAGACCCATTTTTAATTTTTTCTTACGGGAAATAGGGTTTCACTACATTTCTGAGACCTTCATTAAGTTGCTGAGGCTGGCTTCTAACCTATAATCTTCCTGTCTCAGCCTCCCAAATACTGGGATTAAAGGATGTACCACCACACCCAGCTGAGACCATTTCAAAATAAAATTTTAAAAAAGGGCTGGGAGTGTAGATCAGGGCAGAATTCCCTTAGGTTCAATCCCCAGTATAAAACAAAACAAAAACAAAAATAAGATCTCACTAAGTTGCTGAGGACCTCACACTAAGGTGCTAAGGCCGGCCTTGAAACTGATCCTCCTGTTTCAGCCTCCCAAGTATAGGCGTGCACCACCAGGCCTGGCTTCAGTATCAACCAAGCCTAATTTAAAAACAAAAATTTTAGTTAGAAATCCTGCGTATTCCTTATTGCTTTGTTTATTATTGGTGCATTGTAATAATACATCGTGAAGTTATACATACAGCATAACTCAGGGAGCCTCCCTACAACTCCCATCCCACTCTCTTACCCTCCCCATGCACTGTACTGAGATTGGCATTGATAATTTGGGGTATGTACATCATGTCTATTGAAGTGTTTCCTTGAGTCTCCCTCCCCCACCACCTCCCCCTCTTAGGCCCCCTTCATCACTCCACTAGGATTTCTCCTCCTTTGTCTAGAGTCCCTTTTGTATCCCACTTTCTCCCTAGCTTCCACATATTAGGGAAAACATCTGACCTTTTACTTTATGTGACTGACTAATCTCACTTAGCATAATATTCTCCAGTTCCATCCATTTTCCTGTAAATGACATAATTTTGTTCTTTATGGCTGAGTAGAATTCCATTGTGTGTATATACCATAATTTTGTAAACTATTCATCTGTTGGTGGATACCAATTTGGTTCCATATTTTGGCTATTGAGAATTGGGCTGCTACAAATACAGATATGCATGTGTTACTATGGTAGTCTGATTTCAGTTCCTTTGGGTAGATATCCAGGAGTGGTATAGCTGGGTTATACGGTAAGTTCATTCCCATTCTTCTGAGGAACATCCACACTGATCTTCAAAGGAGCTGCACTAATTTTCAATTCCACCAAAAATGTATCAGAGTTCCTACTTTCCCCACATCCTCACCAGCATTTATTAGAATGTGTTTTTAATGATTGCCATTCTAATTTGGGTTAGGTGAAATCTCAATGTAATTCTTATTTGCATCTCTCTGGTTGCTAATGATATTGAATATTTTTTGTATATTTATTGGCCATTTGTGTTTCTTCTTTTGTGACATGTCTATTTAGTTTAATTGCCCATTTTTTCGATTGGGTTATTTGGGGTTTTTTAGTGGTAAGTTTCTTGAGTTCTTTGTATATTCTAGATACTCTTCCTCTACCAGAGAAGTAGTTGACAAAGATCTTCTCCCACTCTGTTGGCTCTCTATTAAGGTTCTTGATGGTTTCCTTTGCTGCACAGAAGCTCTTTAATTTAAGGCAATCCCATTTATTAATCCTTGTTTTCATTTCCTGTGTCTTTGAGGTCTTATGGGGAAGTTTCTACCAGTGCCTGTATGTTGGAACATTGGTCCTATGCCCTCTTCTAGTAACTATAAATCTCTGGTCTAATTTCCCTCCTTTTTCTTAATTAGAAAGGAAAATTCATTCAACTAGTTTGACCTCTGTACAATTAAAAACCTGCTAGCATTAAATCCCAGAGGGAAGGTATTAAAAGAAGGATTCATCTAAAAGGACTTGTGTTCTATCCTTTTTGGTGGTTGGCCATGTGGAAAGAGTTGAGAATTGGAAGCAGACCTAAGAGTGTCCAAAACCAGAGAAGGATCTTATTCTCCAACCAAGACTTGTACTAACAGTGTTTGGAAGAAAGAAGATTATTTTCTCACCATAGCAGTTAGAAAAAAAATACTAGAAAGAAATAAGGATAAACTCTTTAGCATGACAAAGGGTAATTAACACTTTTGAAGAAGTAATTTATACCTTAAAGAAAATTCAGAAATAAAGTTTTAATTGTAGAGATAAGACATCCTTGTCAATCACTAAAAGCCCAGAGGAAGCTTTGGGAGGCATAAGCAAAGATGAGCTACTGTTCTCCAAACACCTTCACTGAGAGCTGGAAAAGCAGAAACCTCAGTTGGGCAGCACAGGAAGTGCAGACATTCAGTGAAGAGCTTGGCATGCTAAGGGCCCAGCAAGGTAGAGATGAGAAAGAGCACGGCATGAAGTCCAGCCTGGCCAGAGCACAGGGGGAATCAAGAGAAAAAGGGGACAGAAGAAAGGGAACCCAAATGCTGTGTAGGGGTGTAAATGCCAGTGGAGAGTTGAGCTATTGAGAGGAGAAAACCGGGTCCAGCTTAAGGTTTCTGACAAAGGCTCTACAAAAGCTATAATCTTAAACAAGTTCACACTGGGCATGGTGGTGCATACTTGTAATCCCAGTACTTGGGAAGCTGAGACAGGAGGATCGCAGGTCCAAAGCCAGCCTCAGCAACTTAGTGAGGCTCGCATCAATTTAGCAAGACCTTGTTTACAAATAAAAAATAAAATAGAGCTGGGGTAAAGCTCAGAGGTAGAATGTTCTTGAGTTCAATCCCCAACACTGCAAAAAAAAAAAAAAAAAAGAAAGAAGGAAAGAAGACAGGCCACATTCACTGTGCATTTAGTATGTGTCAAGTATGATCCAGGGCTACAGTGATGAGAAGACATAGTCCTACTCCAAGGAACACAGAGGACAGTGAAAGGAAGAAATGATCCCTGTGCTGGGAGCAGAGGAGAGGGAATTCACATGGAACCCCAGAGTGAATAATGGCAGACTTGATGGAGAAAATCCTCAATTAGTTCAAACCCAGCCCTAGGAAAGGAGACATGTGTTATGTATGTTAATTTCCACACAACCCAAATGTATTCATCTAAGCCACTCTGCATACCAACTTTCAGAAGTGGAAACCTGTCTGGGACAATCATGCATGTGTGCACATGCAGGACAACGGACATAACTGAAACTGCTCTGGGAGGAGGCACTACTGAGGGCCACCTGTCACCGTCCTGGGCTGTCACTGTGGATCCTGGGGACAAGAGCCCCAGTGGAAAGTGATGTTGGCCTTGAATCCTGGAGTGTGCTTTCCTGACACAGTTTATGATGCAGCATCCACATGGAGTTTGCTCTTGGGATAAATAAGCCACCCAAGTAAGAATGCAAACTGCTCTGAGTGCTGTGTGCCCCACACCCACCTCCTCTCCTCTCAGGCCTCCACCTGCCATTCAAGGAGGCTGCTCAGGCCAGGAGGAATGAAGTACTCAAGAAGAAAAGTCCCAGGATGAGGAAGGAGGGAAGAGTGGAAGGAAGGAGGGAGATAAAGGAGGAGGGACAAGTAGAAAGCAAAAGTAAGATGGTATCAGGGAAGGTGTCCCTGAGGAAGTAACAATGAAGCTGAAGGGTGGACAAGCATCAAACAGTAATCTCAAGGAAAGGAACAGGGTATAAAAGGCAGAAGGGGTATTCCCAGCCCTTGATGCAAAGACTAGTTGAGGAAGAGCCTCACAAAGGGACAGGAAACATGACGGACTCAATAAGAACATCTGTCCTGGAACTCCCTGGTTGGCCATGCTGACAGTGTCCCTGTGGGGGCATCCTTGGCAGGTATATGCCTGTGCCCCCTGTCCTTGGGAGGCCTCACCAGCTACACACAGATCCGCTGGAGAAGCCCAGACCACAAGTGCACAGTGAAGCCCAGGCTACAAGATAGAGTAAGAAACTAGGACTGTCTCTGACCCAAGGAAACCAGAAAGATTGGCCGTCCTCCCGCAGTTTACATAAGACTGAGATTAAGAGTGTTGCAAGGGCAATTAAACACGGAGAGAAGCACAGGAGGCTCTTTGGAGATGCTTCTGTCCCTGACCACAGGCATCTACAGGCGGAGCTACCTCCCCACCATCAGGAAGAATCCTAAGGATGCCGCCCAGCTCCCCCACATCCAGACTGAAGAACACCTCACCCAGAGTGCTGAACCCCCACCACTAGCGGTCGAAAGCATCCACCAGTGACCTGAGCCCACGGAGCTCTGGCCGGCCAGCAACCTCTTTGCAAATCAAGCCTGTGCTTTTGTGATGTGGGCCAGAATCGGCCAAACAGGAAACATTTCCAAATTCCAAAAGAGCCAATCAAAACATAAAGCCTCAAATCCCTCGTGGCAGGGAATAAGCTCCATTATTGCTTCTACATCAAGCCCTTCCAAGTTCAGCTTGGAGAGGATCGGGAAGTCTTATTTTGCCTATCATGGCTCTCTTCACTGGCCGGCAAATCAACTCACCTTTGTTTTGCAGCTCTGTTGATCTCTGCTTTATGCCTTGGCAAGGGAAAAGACCAATATGCTTCCATCCACGCCTCTGCCTATCTCTCTTCCCTGTCCTTACCACAAGCTAGGCTCCTGTGCACAGCCCCCTACTTTTCCAAGACGGCAGACACTAATGAAACCCACTCCCTTCAGTATGCCTGAGGAAGACAAATCACAACAAAATAGAACCCTGCATTCCTCCAAGAGGCCCAGACTTTCAGTAGCAAAAAAAAAAAAAAAAAAAAGTTATTTAATCAGAGGAGTGATGAGTGGTCAAAATACAGAACTGGAGAAAATAGAAGGTGAAATTGAAGCCATGTGAAGCCACACTGTATGGGAAAGCCAGTTACTGGGCTGGCGTCCCCGTATGCATGTTAGGAGAGGGACAACACAGGTAGGAGAATCCACATGGGCAGGAGACCTGGAGATGCTGGAAAGCAGCTGGTCACCTGGGAGGAACTGAGATAAGAGGATCGACCCCTCTGGGGTCAAGCAGTTAGGCACATAGCAGGAGTGAGCTTGGGGGAGTGGAGAGGAGAAGGAACTGAGCAGGTTTGAGAGAGGCTACAGGAAGTTAATATTCCTAAGGCTGGGTAGTTCAAAAAACAACAGGACACAGGTTGCACAGGTGCCTGAAGTGGCAGGGGGTGACCTGGCCTTCTGTTGACCATGAGAGGGCAACAGAAAGTATGGGAAGGGGGGGTCAATGTCAAAGGTTGAGCCTAGAGGAAGGGTGAGGGGTGTGAGTGGGCTTTCCTTCCTCTCAGGAGCGTGGATGGTGGAGATACAATGCTGGAAACGATCTCCTCTCCAAGTGTTTGCAGATTTGAGACTTCTAAGTAGGGATCAACCTGATCTGAGACAGGAGGGGTGATGGGGGCCCAGGCAGCAGGGCCCTGCCCGGGTAGAATCTGTCTCTTTCTTAGCCTTTTTGACTGAAAAGGAAGCTGCATGTGGGATTATCAGGAACTTCACCACCTTATATCCACCACTTAACCCATGTGGCAAAAGTGATCACAAAATAATTACACAGCACCCCAAAAATGAGTCTAAGCAGAGAGTATTAAAGGAAGACAATGCCCATGTAGTTCAAGAGCGTGGATATGCCAGGTGTGGTGGTGCATGGCTGTAATCCCAATACTTGGGGGGGCTGAGATAGGATGATTGCACGTTCAAGACCAGCCTCAGCAACTTTGCAAGACTCACAGCAACTTAACAAGATCCTATTTCAAAACAAAAAATTAAAAAAGAGCTGAGGTATAGTACAAAAATAGAATGCCTTTGGGTTCAATCCCCAGTACCTCAAAAAAAAGGGGGCAAAAAAGGAGCTTGGATATCAGATCTCTACTAATAGAATACATTTTCTTTTCTTTTTTATTCTTGTGAAATAATTGATTTGTGCAAAGCTCATTGATAGCAAGACTCGGCTCACATGCACCAAAGTTGAGCAAATCAGCATGATCTCTCTGCGTGCAGGGCTCAAGTACTCACTCTAGGCCTGAGCGAGACGCACCGGGCACATTATTACAGTTAGCTCTCCTCTCCGAACAGAACATAAGCTTGTGTTCTCGTTAGATCACTAAATCTTTGAAATATTTAAGGAACAGAACTACATTTGACCAAGATTACTCACTAACAAAGGAATGAACTATTCAAACTCAAGTGGCTTGCTGCTTAAAAACACGACACACACACACACACACACACAGGCCAGGAACAACAGACACTCTCCTCGGTGGAGAACATGGAAGAGGCTCATTTTGATCAGCAAAGAAGATGACAAAACCCTGCAGACCCAAGGACTATGTCCATCCTTCCTTACCAGAAATTTCAGAAGTTGGTATATGCTTTCCAAGCTAAAAACTATTACATAAATAACTTGGAAAGCTCAAGTGATATTTCTGAGGCCTGCCAACAGCTTAACCACAAGGAAGGTCCTGGCCAAGATATTCATGAAAAGTTCGGAAGAAGTTACTTTGAGAAAGATGTACTCCCAGCAAACAGATTTCTTCTCTGTAGAAAGAATGCATAAATCAATAGTTAAATAAGGGAAAGGAAAATTAGGTCTGGCATAGTAGCATAAGAAAAAAGAAGTTTAGGCATAAGACTATACAAAGACTTCATTATTAATAGATTATTGTTAGTACTAGTTTTTAAAATTCATTCAAACATTTCTTTCATACTTTTCCTACCCACAGATTAGATGTAAAAATGTCTTAAATGAGCTTAAGGGCAAAGAACAGGCACTTGGCTTTGCTACTGCCTGGCTGTGTGATCTTGGACAAGACACTCTTCCCCTCTGGGGCTCACGGACCTCACCTGAAAACCCAGCATCCCTACAGTTGCCTTCAGGTCTGACAAGATGCAATTCCAGATACCTCTTGGAACCATACATCCAGCCCTTTGCCTGCCTGACAATGAAAATACAAGAAAACACAGATTGGTGAGGCATTTTAAGACAACACCTCAAATATATATATAGTCAATGACATTCAAGGACGGACAGAGAAGAGTCAACTAGGAGTCCATCTATGCTGACATCATGCCCAAGAATTTTACACAGACTTTGATGAATACGGAATCATTTGCATCAGAATCTGTGTGTGACTTCAGGAAAAGCCATTAAAATTCTTAAAAATTAAGATGTCTGTTTGAGGTAGGGAACAGAAGGTGTAGGATATACTAGAAGTTAGGTTTGAAGATTAAAAATGCGCAGGAGAACATAGAAATGAACAGTAAGAATCTAGAAATGAAACAATCTAGTAAGAATTTAGAGGTCAAGTGAAAGGAAGGGCAGATTGGCATCGTGTGTGTGTGTGTGTGTGTGTGTGTGTTACTGGTGACTGACTTCAGGGGCATTCTACCTCTGACCTACCCCCCCAGTCCAATTTTATTTTTTTATTTTGAATCAGGGTCTCAGTAAATTGCCAAGGCTGATCTTGAACCTGCAATCCTCAAGTCTCAGCCTCCCAAGTACTGTGATTATAAGCATGTACCACCACACCGGGCTAACGCATCTTAAATCTAGAAGAGATCTTGAATCTATCAAGCATGGTCAAGAAGACACAAAATGGCTGCTGAGTCGGAGAGAAAAGATGACAGGGGATGTGGAAAAGGACCTCTCCAGCCTGAAATCAAAGTGATTCTTTTATAAACGGCTCTACACTTACTTCACTGGGATTGAATCTGAGTGAACTGTGGGAAAACCAAATCGGCCAGTTACTGAACACCAGCTTTGTCCTGCATGCTTGGAACTCAGGCTGTTGGCCTTTCCTCCTACTGTTTGGTGCCACATAGAAGAAGCAAGATTGGTATTACACCAACATATATGCACAGAAAGACAATTTGTAGATGATTTTAAACACACACACATGAAGCACTAATTTCTAAGTCACCTACTGTGTGTGTCACCTCCTGCATTTCTCAGCAGCTTGCCACAAAAAGGAAACCTCTTCCAGAAAACTCACAATTCCCTACACCCCAAAGATGCTAAAAAATAAAAGAGAATCTGTGCAAAAAAAATTCTAGCCTTTTAAAAAGCAAATGGCCTTTCACTGAGAAACACTTTGCCCGTGAGGCTTGTACTTCAGTGTGTGCCATGACATTCCACATTTCACCCTTCAAGGGAGTGCAGGAAGGTTAGAATGGAAAAAGACCTCATTGGCCTCCCTTCCCAGAAAGAGACCTAGGCAGGTAGTAACAGAGCCACTCTCCAAATACTGCCTTGGTCAGAGGAGAGAGAAAGAACAAAGTGCAAAAACTAAGCTGGGCGTGGTGGCGCACGGCTTAGTAATCCCAGCATTCGGGAGGCTGAGACTGGAGGATCCAGGTTTGCAGCCAGCCTCCGCTACCTAGTGAGGCACTCCGCAACTTAGTGAGACTCGGTTTCAAAATAAAGAATAAAAAATAGTGCTGGGGGTGTAGCTTGAAAGTAGAATACCCCTGAGTTCAATCCCCAGTACCGCAAAAAAAAAAAAAAAAAAGTGCAAAAACTGAGAATCTGCTTCTTAGAACCAACCGACATTCAGCTAAGTGCCTGTGAACCTGTCCTTGGTGGGACAAAACTCCAAGACCTGTAGGGGGGATAGCAAAAGACCCACTCTAGATCTGGTGACCATCACTCTTTCGACCACAACCTGCTTAGCCAGTTGTAGAGTATGTATGTATGTATGTATGTATGTATGTATGTATGTATTTATTTATTTATACTGGGGAATAAACCCAGAGTTATTCCATCTCTGAGCTACACCCTTCGCCCTTCTTTTTTTGTTTTGTTTTCAAACAGTCTTCCTAGGTTACTGAGAGTCTCATTAAGCTGCTGAGGCTGTCCTTAAACCTGCGATCCTCCTGTCTCAGCCTCCCAAGTACTGGGATTATACCCACCGTGCCCAGTCAAACCAGGACTTTTTAACTACAGTATCCTCTTGTGCAACCAGTGCATTAGATGCTCTACTCTAAGGCACAGCCACCATTTTAACTCCAACATGTCTCATCTAGAAAAAAATGGTAATTCCTACTTCAAACTGGGGAGGAATAATATATGCTTTGAAGATGCTATGAGCATAGCTAATTCCAAAGTCCTGAACTGAGAGTGAGCGGGTAAAGCAATCCATGAATATTAAATCATTCTCCATGGTTTACAAATGTCTCCAAAGCTCCATTGACCATAAGTGTGGAATCAAGATTTTCAGGAAAGGATATCATTTTCTAGGCAGTTTTTCTGAAAAGCAACTGGGTATACCCTAGAGTGGAGAAACCTAGAGTTTGGAGAGTAGTGGTCTTGGTTTTTTAAAGGACCACCTGGATGTCCTTGAGTAAGTCATTTGCACAGCAAGAACTACTGCCTTCTTGACTTGTAAAATGAGGTGCTGGAGCCCAAGTCCCCACCAGCTATTAAACTCTACAGTCCTCTAAGTAATAGTTTACTGCATTGCTGGCAAGACTGCCTTGATAATCAGAATGATCCAATTAACACTCTACAATGTGGGATAGTTTATTTGTAGTTTCAACAGACACACCATTTCAGAGTGGAAGGAGTGCGGATCATGAAAATCCAGTTGTTTTGTATTTTAGAACAGCTCCAGAATCTGAGGTCCAAAGATGCCAAGTACTGTTGTTAAATTACAGGCTAATTAGCGGCAGAAGTGAGACCCAGGCTGCTGGTATCCCCGTGTGCAGTCAACGGCACTGCTTCCAGTTGGCCACCAGCTGCCCTCTCCACTAGACACGGCCTGGGCGCTCAGAATAATCCACAGTGTGGCTTTTACGCATTTCATTAAACACAGCCTACATTGCAGCTGTGCTTTACTGGCCTCGGGGTTATTAGTTTTCCAGGCACCTAATCCAGGAGACATTTGAAGAGTGACCTGAAGGTCCCTGTGAAAATGTGCCCAGGATAAAATGTTTTCAAAAGCCCCACCAGGGCTGTCCAAGCAAGCCAGCACCTGCACACTTTCCACCTGCTTCCCATTTTATCAGATAAGTGTGTGTGTGTGTGTGTGTGTGTGTGTGTGTGTGTGTGTGTGTATGTGTGTGTGTGTTTGTTTTACTAGGGATGGAACCCAGGGGCATTCCACCTCCAAGCTATACCCTCAGCCCGATTTTATTTTTTTGTTTTGAAACAGAGTCTCGCTCAAATGAGTATTTTATAAGGAAGAACACCTTGTGAACCCACATCTGCCCCAACAACTTTAGAAACCAGATTGCCGCCTCAATTGCATAAACGCTTTGTCGCCCTGGCTTCAGGCCACTGTGAGAGCAGACAGGACCTCTGCATAAGTCTGCGATCTCACGGGCAGGACCCATGCCAGACCCACGCCATCTGACAGCACGGGTCCTGGTGCCACTCACACAGACCCTGCACCGACTTCTGGTTGTGGAATGCTAGCTATGCTGGAAAACGGTGCCCACTACTCCTCCTCGGGGATGGAATCTTCAGAAGGGCTGCCCTGCAAACTATTTAGGGACAATCTGGGAATTTCTGCACAGGAGCAATGCGGCATGCCACCCAGCATACCGTGATTTGTTCCAACGTGAGACAATTTGTTCCAAAGAGTACAAACGACTGCTAGACATTAGACCCTATATTATGTTGGATCCAATGACTTGGTTGAATCTCTCAGACATAATGATGTGTGAAAAAAGCCAGACACAAACCAGTATATGGTGTGTGATTCCATTTATATAAAATTAAAAATAAGCAGCAGCCAAAACCAATCTATAGCAGCGACAGAAATCAGAGTGGAGGCTGCTTCAGACCTGAGGCTATTGATTGGAAGGGGCACAGGAGCCTTCTAGGGTTCTGGAAGAGTTCAAGTTCTTGATTGGGGTAGTGGTTACACAGATATAAAAATATTTAAAAGTTCATCAAGTTCTACATTTTAAATATGTATGTATTTTATTGTGTGTGTGTGTGTGTGTGTGTGTGTGTGTGTGCCATACCTCAATAAAAACTAGCTTAAAGCATGGGGTATAACTCAGTGGTCTAGTGTGCTTGCCTAGCACATATGAGGCTCTGGGTTGCCTCCCCAGCACACACAAAAAAATCTATTTAAGATGTTGTGTAAGCCAGGCGTGGTGGCGCACGCTTGTAATCTCAGCATTCGGGAAGCTGAGACCGGAGGATCCGGGTTCGCAGCCAGCCTCAGCTACCTAGTGAGGCACTCCGCAACTTAGTGAGACTCGGTTTCAAAATAAAGAATAAAAAATAGGGCTGGGGGTATAGCTTGGAGGTAGAATGCCCCTGAGTTCAATCCCCAGTACCGCCAAAAAAAAAAAAAAAAAAGATGTTGTGTGTGGTCTCCTCCAAAAAATGAAAAATATAAGTTTTCCTTTACATAAATATGCCTAAGTCTCTCTGAATTGAGTGTTTACGAATAATATGACTACTATAATAATAGCTAAATTAAATACTTAGACGGTGCAGGGCGGCATATATGAATTATCTCATTGATGTCCTCCAAACACCTCCCTAAGGTAAATATCAACCAGATTTCTATGCCACAGATAAGAAAAGTGAAGTGCAGAAAAGTAACTTGTCCAAAGTCGCACGGCAAATAAAATGGCAGAACCAGGATTTGAACCCAAAGCAGTCTGACTCCAGAGCCTTTGCTCTTGACTAATTTTAATGTCTTGCCATGGCCTGCAGGATAAGGGTCTTTTTGGACTCTGATAACGCTGAATTGGTTGTCTTCTCCTCAGTGCCTGAGAGCTCCTGAGTGGAGGCCATCTGTGAGCTCCGCCTGAAGAGGAGGAAGGACCAGAGCTGGGCTGAGGGCTTCACAGCCTCTGGGGTTCACCCTGCCATCTGCAGGGCAGGAGGTGGGTGCTGTTACTGGCTTGTTTTCTTTGACATTATTCCTTTCCCTTAAAAGAGACACACCATGGGGGCAACCTAGAGTGGTTTTACATGCTACTCACTGGTTTTTTTCTGAAGCAACATGTCCTAGTATGGAATTTCCACAGCAAGATCTGCTTTAGACTTTTTCAAAAGACTAATGGGGCTTGTTTCCCTCTTTTTCTAGCTTTTTATATTGTTATTATATTAAACATACCATATCTGTGGGACCTGGAGAAGGCATTAACCACTCTTTAATTATAAAACGCAGAGCTTGGTATTTTCCAGACACCCTCTTTTCTCCTTTTACTGCCTTCTCAATTAGTTTCTCTTAAGTGCTCCTATGAAAACCTGTTGGATCATTGATTTCTGGATTAAAAGAAGCCATAAATTAAAGACCTTCCAAAAACCCATTGGCGAGAAAGACATAAAGTGACTTAATGATATTTTAGACCTTATTAGCAACCAGGCCCAAATGCCCGGGCTCCATGATTTGAATACAGAGTAACCCTCATCCCAGTTCCTCAAATAATTATTTATGCTTTCATTTGCCATGTAACTTGGAAACATGATTGAACACTGAAATTTTCAATTAAGAAAAACTGGTCTCCTTCCGCCCACTGCCCGCAGTGACCTGTGCTGCTCCCTGCCCACAGGGGGTCAGCGGTAGCCCAGCCTTGCCCTGCACCCCAACTCCGGACACAGAGCAAAACCTCCTGAGGCAGGTCAGTGGGCAGCAGCCTCCAGAATCAAGATGAGGTCGAGCCTCCCTCTGAACTGGGATGCGGCCCTGGGCAGCAGGCTTCTGGGCTGTCTCCCTGCACTCCGGTCTCCAGCCTTCATCAGCCTGCTGTGCCGTGCAAGACTCCAGGCCTCCTCCAGCCCAATCTCCAGCCTGCCAGGCCCCAGGCTGGGTCCCCTCCTGCGATCACATCTTATGTCTCCCCATGTTGGCAGGCTGAGTTCCTGAGAGCCACCCCTTCTGAGTAATATCATTTATCGCCTACTAGGCCTTGCCTAAATCGAACCAGACCACACTGGCCTTTGATTGCACAGAAGAAGACACCACGGTTGGCTCAGTCACTGGGGCATATCCCTCGAGCCACCCTGTGCCACAACAAGGTAACCACGCCTAGCTCCTTGCCTCCACTGGGGCCTGTGGGTGCTAAGATCACTAACGTCCCACCTGACTCAAATCCTACTGCCCCTTGAGTTCAGGCTGTCAGCTAGAAACCTCTGCACCTGGCAAAGCTGACATTCTGTTTCAATAAGTTGTGTGTGATCTCAAAGACACATATCATTGCAAATGCTGTTCAGGTGTCAGTGAGGGTTCAGAAGGGAAGGCAATCGAAATGACAAGTTGGGCGCTTCTGCATTTCAGTCAAGCATGGTATTCCCTGGTTAGCCTCCATGAAGAGATTCAAACACACACACATACATACATACACACACACACACACACACACACACACACACACACACACAGGAACATGTGTGCACAGAGCAATCTTTCTTTCTGGGAAACGGGCTTGGAACAAAATGTTGGTGCTGATGAAAGAAATGAAGTAAGAGCTAAGAGGACAAGGAAGCCATGCTTAATTAGAAAATGGAAACTTGGGATAACTTCAGCCTGGAATAATAAATTTGGTGACCAAAAAATGAATGAGTCCACGACATCTTTCTGATAGAAGTAAGAAAAAGTGATTCGCAAGCAAATGCCCCAACTGAAGCCAGAACTGCACATGTTGTGGGGAATTACATGCCAACATGGGCCGCCTGGGTCTTGGGATCCTTCAGGAGTGTCCTGGTTCTATTGTACTAGTACTGCCCAGAGGAAAATATAATTATTTTGTAGGTGTTTTTGAGACCCTGTGTCCCACCCCATGGCCAAATGGCAAAGCCAATGTTGGCTCTTTTACAGTGTTCTTACCTGGTCATCATAGCGATAGGTGAGGAACTGCTCCCCCGTTGTATCTTCAAGGAAACTTCCCTGAGGAGATAGTGCAAACTCGGGAAGAAAGTAGGCGCCAGGAGACTTCTCTGCTGTGGTCTGAAAGGCAAAGTCACCTGGTCATAAATAAGGCTCCGGGAGGGACCCCCCTGAGACTCAGAACAGAGCAATAGCGAGGGGAACGTGGAAGGAATGGCAGGTGGGATTTTTAAAGGTAGAGGATACTAGAGTATGCCTGTTACTGGCATTATCCTGTAAGAGATAGACAGTGGAGGAGACAAAAAAGATAACTATGGGAATAGAGCCCTTCAGCAGGAAGAGGGATGGGATCCAGACTGCAGTGAGGGTTTGGTTTTGTAAAGATGGTGGCCCTTGCCCCACAGAGTCCACATCAGGCCATGTTTCTTTGCTGACTGCTGGCTTAGAGCCTCAACCTCCCCTGTGTTTGCTCCTCAGACACCCTGCCACTGGGCCTGGTCTCTGGCTCCATCTGTCCCTGTCACATCCCTCCCTTCCTCTAGCCTTCTTAGCAGGGAGCTCGCTCTCTCCTGCCCACTCTGCAGCTGCCCTTCTGCTGGAAGAGTGCTGCCCACCTTTCCTCCAAACCTTTGGACAAGGTGGGCTGTCCCAGACCTGGTATAGAGAAAACCTTTTGGAGTCTCTTTTTGTAAAAACACAATACTCTGTTACCGGAGCATTTGTTTGCCATGTTTCTACAGTATTAAACAATAACAAACCTTTCTTAAGTTCCAATGAGCTTCTTTCTCCCTCTGCTTAAATTCAGACTAGTAAAATAATTCTGGAGCTCCCGTAGGGCTGAGGATGGCATCCCCATTAGCTCTGCCTCTCTCACCATTAGCACTAATCACAGGGCTTGGTGCATGGGATTGAGGAATGGAAGACTGTGGGCAGCACTGCCTGAGCCATGCAGTGAAGGTTCTGCCCTCTAGGTCATCCCTGCTCCCCTGTGAGAGTTCAGGGTTACTTGTCCCTGGGTTAAACAGGGAAGGTGCTGAGGGCCAGGGCACCTCAGCTGGAGAGCGATGGGTCTCTTTAGACTCATTTGGTGTACATACATGCCAGATCTCGACAGACTCCTAATGCTTTGGGTGTCAGTAAGCTCCCATCACTAAAGGTATTCAAGTAGAGGCTGTAGGGCATCTGGTAGAATTGCTGAGGAATATAGGCTGGGTGCGGCTATGGGCTCAGTGCACAAGAAGTTGGGCCACTTGGCTGGGGTTACATAAACTCGCAGCTGCTCAGGGAAACTTCACCCTCGTTCCACTTCCCCCCTTTTCCTCAGTGAATAAGATCTTAGAAATACTGGGCGATTCTTCAGGAGAAATGGCGGAGCCCACTCTTGCTTCCAGAAAGCAAGCATTGAAAGGAATACGCGTGTGACATTTCCACCCAGATGGGAGGTAACCTTCCAACTGTCAGGGAGACTCAGCGGCATGTGGCTCCTTTACCGGATGAGATGATGACCACAGAGGTCAGACCCTTAAGTAGCAAGAGTGAGAGGGAAGACGGAGGCGGGAAGCCAGCTAGGAAGTACAAGATCTTCCCAGGGCACAGAGCCAGGGCCTGGAGAGAAGCTGCCAAAATGCATCTGCTCCACCAGCCACCATCCACAGCTGCTGAGCCACAGGGCGGGGCAGAGGAATCCAGACGGCACCTCCAGGGACTCCAAATCCGAGACGTTGGGGATACAGCTGTGTCTCCCACAGCCACCCCAGCTGAAGGGTTAGTCTTTGGAAGGAGAAAGTAAATTTGGGATACTCTTCAAGAGCAGGATTTCAGTGTTTTAGGCCTCAATCCATACCCTGTAAAGGATCAAGAACCACCACCAGGGGTTTGATTGATTATAAAATTGTGACATAATAAATATGTATTTGGTCTCTGACATTTCTGACATAGAGCTGCTGTTTCGGTCAACATTCTCACTACTGTAATACAAAACAACTGACCATACAACTCAGAGGAAGGAAGATTTATTTGCTCGCAGATTTGGAGATTTCAGGGGTTCAGTCCATGTCAGGCTGGAACTGCAGAGTGCAGGGTTACGGTGGCAGGACGCAGAGAGACAGACAAAGCAAAGCAAGGCTGCTCTCATACCATGGAGGCTGGAAGCAAGAGGATTCAAAGATAAAAGCATAGTCTTCCAGGCCACACCCCCCCAGGGATCCACCTCCTCCAGTCACACCCGCCTGCCTCAGTTACTGCCCAGTAAATTCATTACATTATTTCCACAATTATCCACTGAGGAGATTATAACCGCATGACATCAACTCTGAACATAAATACATAAGCTCTTTCAGGGGACATTCTATATCTAACTATAATAGCTTCTGAGCCTCTTCTAGGGGGCTGAGGATGTAGCTCAAAGGCAAAGCATTTGCCTGGCATGTGTGAGACCCTGGGTTCAATCCCTAATACTGGGAGAGAAAATCTCTCATAGATGAGGGTGCTTGTGGAATTTTTTGCTCTAATATTTAGTCTCTGCCCCTGGTTCCTGACACAGAGCTCCTAACACCTGTGTGTGGCTGGCAGAAGCATCTTTCCTTCTAAGGTGGTGCCTCTTGGGGGCCCTGGATAGCCACAGCACAGGGATGGTTGGGACCAATCATGTGATTAGATGGTTGGCACTTTCAGCATCACCCCAACCTCCAGGAAGAGACAACAGCTGGAGGCTGAGCTGATACCAATGACCAAAGAGTCATCAACCATGTCTGGGTAATAAGGCCTCATAAAAACTCCAAAGGCCTGTACTTGGGACTGCCTCCCTGGTTGGTGAGACCTTTGGGTGCCAGAGGGTGTGTACCTGATGCCTGCACTTGGGATCCTTCCAGTCCTCACTCTGTTTTCCTCCATCTGGCTGTTCATCTGCATCCTTTGTTGTACAATTGATGAATAAACTTACAAGCATAAGTGTTCTTTTGAGTTCTAAAGTCACTGCAGCAAGAACTGAACCCAAGGAGGGAAGGTGGGAGTCTGGAGTGACAGCTGGTGAGACATCTGCAGCACAGGTGACAACCGTGACTTGTGATCTTCATCTCAAGTGGAGGGCAGCCCCGTGTCCTGAGCCCTTAGCCTGTGGGGTCCAATGCCACCTCCAGGTAGACAGCCACAGAACAGAATAGAGGACACCAGCTGGTGTCCACTGGAAAAGTGGTTGGTGTGTGGGGAACTACCCCACAAATTAGATATCAGGAGTGCCGTGTGGCATGCCAGTGCATAGGAATAAAAAGCACCTTAGGGTTTTTTTGTTTTGTTTTGTTTTTTCTGACTCTCAGAATAATGTGTTGGGAAGAGAGAGAAGCAAAAGAGAGGTAGGAATTCCTATAATGGAGAATGGGCCCTTATGCCTCAAAAGTCAAGAAGTTCCAGTTAAACACAATGTGATCCCAACAGATCTGAACAGGTTAGGGCAAAAGCTAAACACCTAGAAGACAAAACCCTGAGCTGCTATTGCTGGGCTCTTCCCTTGACACCAGCGCTCAGCAGAGGCCTTTTCAGGTCACTGTTGGGAAGAGCTACACACAGGTAGGTCAACCTCTAATCACAGTAACCAAGATCTGCAGGGGAAAATTCAGCACATGAATGGGTGGTCCCTTTAAGAGAGAGCACTCCATGAGTCTAGCAGGTACTTCCCAGGGGCAGCAAGCAGAAGCCCAGGCTCAGATTCAGCAGATCGTCTACAAGGAAGACATTCTCTGTGGGGCCTCTGGCAGCAACAGCAGCTCCTCCTGGTCAGGATGGTACCTGCATCTCTACAGTTCAAACTTCTTAGGGCCTATTGAGTTTGTATCTGGAGCATCCTGCAAAGGCTTCTGTGTTGAAGGCTTGGTCCCCCGAGCAGCAGTGTTCAGAGGTGGGAATTTGGGAAAGTGATTGGATCATGAAGGCTCTGATATCATCGATGGGGTAAAACTCTGAGGGATTCGTAGTTGAATGGACTATTGGGAGATGCTAGAAACTGTAGGAGATGGAGCCTACTTGGAGGGAGTGGGTCTTTGGAGGCATGTTCTTGGGAATTATATCGTTGGGTTTTTTTTCTTTCTTTCTCTCTTCTTTCTCTTTCTCTCTCTCTCTCTCTCTCTCTCTCTCTCTCTCTCTCTCTCTCTTTCTTCCTCTCCTTCCCCCCTGCCCCCTTCCTGGTTGCTCTCCTCCACCAGTATGTTCTCTCTTAAGGAACAAAGCAGCTGACCATGGACTGAAACCTCTGAAACCATGAGCCCAAATAAATCTTTCCTCCTTTAAGTTGTTGGTTTTCTCAGGTAGTTTGTCACAGCAACACATAGCTGACTAACACATGGCCTATGAAGAAAAGTTAAGATCACTACTACGACTTAAGCTCAGCATCAATCATATAGTTCTTCCAAAAACCATGATGTGCATTTTGTTTCCTAAACCTAAAAATGAAGATTAGAAAAGAAATACTCAAGGTCATTTTGGTTTTTCGAATAGGATGTTGTCACTCTGAGACTTGTCAGTCTTTGGTGTCTAAAAACTTCCTGATGAACTATTAGACATATTTACTTTGGCAGGGTTGGGGGTAGGGGGCTGAAAGAAAAGGAGGGTTACACATTTTTTTTCTGAGTTTTTAAAATTAATTCTAGGGATTTACAATTTTTCTTCTCTATTCATCAATTAATCACATGTTCTCCTGATATTACTAATGTTTGGGGAAACATCTGAGCACATCTCAGCCACAACACCGAGTAATTCCACACTTTAGCTGCACCCTGGGTGAAGTTTTCAAAAGAAAAGTGAACAGTGCACCCCAACTCCCCTCCCGTCCTGGTCCTGGACCCCTAAGATGGGAGGGCCCCGTGGTGCCCTATTCAGAAAGAGCAACTGAGCGTGAGGAAACTCTTTTTTGGAATTTAAATATATCACATTAAAACTTTCTTTAATAAACTGGAATTTGGATCTCACAAATGTCATTCACAGCACCATTGCTTCTTCTGCCACTAAACTTGTGTGTCCTCTCCTTTCCTCTCCTCCTGAGTAATCCCTCCCCTAGCTCCATGCCCCCCCCCTCAAAATGCACACACTTTTAATCAGCCCCAGCATGCAGGACCGCTGTAGCCAGTGAAAAGATCTCTTAAAAACAAGATGTCACCCATCATTGCCCTGAAAGGAGAAAGTCTGAAAACGAAGCCACCCACTCTTCCTCCTCTCAGATCCTCCTTCAGCACTCAGGGCTGGTTTATCCCTGGAAGATCTTCAGTAATTTAGCTCCTTCCTGGAAGCCCACCGCCCCATCCAGCGCCCTGCTCCCCGTGTCTGAATCTCCCCTTCCTCATGGCTCTGCCGAGCAGCTTGCTGGCATCTCACAGGAGTTATGTTACAACATGGCTGTTAACTCTGAATGGAGAGTGGAAAGAAAGCCTTCCCCTGCCAATGTACACAACATGGACCCTCTTTCCCCTAGAGCCTGCCCCCCCCAAAAAAATTGCATTTAAGAGTGTATTTTTCAAGACCTTTAAGTAAGTTGACCCGCTGGAAACAGCCTCAATTAGCGAAATGTCACATGGAAATACGTCAGCCTTTAAACACCCCAGGAAAAAACTGGACCTTTTGTTCCAAGGACAGGCCTCTACTGCTGAAGAGAAATAAGCCAGGTACTCATCTCAGATCTTGATAAACTGCAAACTCCCTCCCTCTCCTCCTTCACCACCCACCTGGGCACAGATGGTGCTGTCTGGCTCAAGTGGTCAGGAAAGGATCGAGGACTTCTGTGGGGGGTGGGGAGGTGGACAGGGTAACCACAGTGCAGGAAGGTGGTGTGTGGGATCACTCAGCAGGCACCAGCAGAAGTGAGGTGATCCTTGTGGCTCCTGGTCCTTCTCCCCAAAGATCCCAACCTCCCTGCCAGGAATCCTGTGCTGAGGGGGCTCTCTGGGTCCAGACTAAGCCCTGCAATCTGCATTTGATCCTAACATGAAATATGCATTTCCCAAGGCCTCTTCACCACCAGTAGTCTGGCAGAGAAAAGGCATCTTTTTATCTGAAATAAAAGTATTATCGAAATTATTTTTATCTAAAATAATTAAAAATAATATTATTAAAATAAATAATAATAATATTTTACCAAAAGGATGGGGGTGAGGAGTCCCAAGAGCATGGAGTGCACAAGTAATCCTTGGAGGTGAGTCAACATACATTTACTAAGCACCTACTGAGCACCCAGCAATGTTTCTGATACTGAGATTTTACCCATCAATGAAACAAACAAGAGTCACTTTTCCCCAGAAGCTGAGATCCTAACTAGGGGAAGCAGAAAATGAACCTAACGGAGAAGCAAACTGCACATTAAGTTATATGGAAAGGAGCCTGGAAGCGTGGGTGTAAGTATGGAAGTGTGGGTTGGGTATAAATTGCAGTTACAGACTAAGTGATCAAGGTAGACCACTGGAAGCCAGGGCCCCTAGGCAGTGGCTCTTCTGTCTTATTTTCTAGCTAACAAAGTGTGTCTCACCATTTTTCTTTGAGGTTTCAACATGTCTGCATTCTCTAGGAACCTGGCTGGGACCTGCAGAGCTGCCTCTACCTGTGGCAACAGGGTGACCTCTCCTCCTTGACCCAAGCAGTGCTCTGCCCCCATGGCCCTACAGCCAGCCTGGCCAGGGAGAATGCTCCTGCCACTCCCGCACCCCTGCCACAGGGACAGGGTGGCTGCTGCTGTCCACTGTGCCTGGTTGCTCTGACTGATGAGCCACAGACTAGCACCACCAGGTCCTTCTAACAGGTGCAAGGCTTGTGTGCAGAGAACACCCATTCCTGAAAACTGGTTTGTTATGTGGGCTTGGTGTTCTTTGTTGCCAACCTGGGTGACCATTACCGAGTATCTTACAAATCTGTGCATGATACTCTCGTGCATAAATCTGCATTGATTTAGTAGAAAAAAGAAGCAGCATTACCAACTCATCCCCATTTGGCACTGAGACACCACCCAACCTGACAAAGTCCAGAAACACATCCGGGACAGATTCATGTTTATTCAAGGTCTTTCTCACCCCTCCAGCTTTATTCCTTTCAGGAAACAGCTCGTCTGTGTGGCTGAAATCATGCAGGCATTCGAAATGCAGACTTCCAAGGGAAGAAAAAGACAGAAATGGGCTGTTTGCACATACTCTGAAAAACATTTATATTCATCATCAGTCGGTTTGTTTTTCTAAGGCGTGCAGGGCAGGAAGTGTTCAGTGTGAACATGTCAGAGGAACTGCCAGATTCGCTGCTTAGATGCTCATACCATTCAGAATTCTTAAGCAAGACGAAAGGAAGACCGCAATTTAGACCCAGGGAATCTTTGTTTCATGTGTATAAAATGGCATCACCTTAATTTCCAACAACTACAGAAAGACCTTGATGTTTGGCATAAAATATGAAGGATGTCTTAAATACAAAAGGTGATACTTTTATAAAGTTAAGATATAAGCATCAACCCCTGGAGTGTAATAGTAACAAACCCATACTGAAGTCATAAACCAGCAGAGGAAACTGTCATGAACATACTCTCTTTTATTAAAAAGAAAAAGGAAGAATGCAAACGATCGTTTTGGGATCCAGTATGCTGAACATGATACAGGTTTGTGAATTTAAGTTATATATGTTTAAAGAATAATTTAATTTTTTAATGATATATGGAGTTGTAATAATTTTCTTCTGAGAAAACATTACCATACCATGCCATGTTTGTTTGACACTCAAGTGTCACTTGGTTTTAAGTCCTGAATAGACATCAGATTCACTGTGTGAATGCACCAGATACATGGAAAATCACAGTCATAAACCAGACAAACTTGGAGACACCAGATACCTGTAAGAAGTGGTAATAATTGCTCAGTTTTAAAGAGGGAGCCCGGGGGGCCAAGAGAGTGAGTGGCCAGCTGTGTGGCTCTCAGTGTAGTATCACTGTTCCAGATCTCATTCCCCATGTCCTAGGGAAGGATGGCCCCCTCCCCCCTGGTGAGTGCTAAACCAGGACGATCACACCAAGTCAGCACCACAGCGCCCAGGCAGGCAGGAAGAGGACTGTGCAGGTGTTTTGTTTCTCTACTGTATGTGTGTGTGTGTGTGTGTGTGTGTGTGTGTGTGTGTGTGTATTATTTAATTACAAAAGCAATACTTTTGGTGTGAATTTAGAAAAAAAAAATCCCTTGAGCAGAAAAATACCCAGTGGTCTATAGGGTATCATTTGTCCTGGGAGTCACTGCATTCTCTTTAGTCAAAATCAGGTCCAGGAGAGAAGCGCAGCATGGAGACCCTTTCGCTGGCTCACAGGGCCCTGAGACATCTGCCTGAGCTCAGAGACAGAAAAGCGCAGAACAACTTCAGGATAAAGAAGTAATGCTGATGACTTGGCTACTGCTTCCCTGGGAGGGAAGAGTGCTCAGGAGAGGAGGCAGCCTGTGGACTGTGACAAGCCACATTTGTGCTCACGGGACCTCAAGTTACTCATTTATAAATGAAACTTAAAATCATCATGCTTCCCAGAATTGCCCTGGCTGTTTAATAAAATGAGGCACATGATAGTGTTCTTTAAGCTGTACAAAGATGCATTAATACGTAATGCTAAGGTGACGGTACTCACAAAGTTCCAAGAAGAAGTTTTTAATTTCAGCATTACCGCAAGTGTGTATGTTGAGTACATGTCACGTGCAGATACTGTGCTACTGCTCACCATCCGGGCTTGGGTGTGGACGGAGAAAAGCAACCAGGCAATGACAGAGCCACACGGTATGGGCTATCCAGAGAGGGAAACCAGGTGCTACAGGAGCCAGTGGGGGTAACTGACCCAGAGGCTGGACCACCTGCCTGAGATGGGAGAGCGCAGAGCAGGATGCAGGAACAGAGCCTCCTTGAACAGTCTGGGCAAAGAAGAGGAGGCCGGAGAGAACAGGGCAGGCAGGTGAGCAGCACCCAGCTCCACGGGGCCGGAGCACAGAATGTAAAAGCTGGAGGTTGGAGAGGCAGACTCAGCTGCTCCTGATGTGGGCTGGAAGGCAGATCGTGAAGTCCACACTCATCCTTCAGAAGCATTGAGGAGATGAAGAAGAGAAGTGAGATTCTGATGGAGAACAGATGGGAGGTGATTGAGACAGGGGCAGGGAGACTAGTTAGGCTACTATAATATTCCAGGAGAAAAAATGGAGAGAATGAGCGTGAAGAGAGAGAAATGAACCAAAGGTAACACCTCAAGACTTCAGTTATAAGAATTCTCCCAATCTACTTGAAATATTGAAATGAATGGTAAGGTTTTAGGGTGAAAACACCATCAAAATGGACTTGAGAATGAGGAAGGAAGGAAAGAAGAGAGGGAGGGAGGGAAAAGATCTCATTGGTCTTTAACCATGAACAAAATGGAATCAATATTTAACATTCTTCCCATGAAGAAAACAACAGAACCACAAGGTTTGAGAGGTAAGCTTTACAAAACACTCAAATAATTTAGAATTCCAATCTTTTAAAAAACTCTTTTGAAGAACAGTAAAAAGAAAGGAATGCCCAATGATTCCTTTTGTGGGACTATTACAATCTTGGAAACAAAACCAGACAAGAGAAATACAAGAAGGAAAATCACATACTGATCTCTCCTTAAATGAATGCAAAATTCCTAAATAAAATAAATTTAACATTGCACAAAAAGAAACCACCGACAGTAGAATGTATCAATACACTGCCTTGGAACCCAACAGAGCAGTAAAAATGAATGAATTCAGCTTCACATGTCAGGAGACATGAAATTTAGAACCCTAAGACTGAGCAGAGCATATACAGTATGATTTCATGTGTACAGAATCCAAAGAAAGGATAACACCAATAATATATTATTTAGGGATACACACTCATGTGGCTAAACTGTAAAGATAAGTAAAGGAAACACAACACAACATTCAACTTTTGCTGTGGTTACTTCTAGGCAGAGAGGCGGCTACAATAAGGGAAGGACTCACAAGAGGCTCCATGAGTTCTGATAACCTTCCCTTTCATGCACTCAACGCTGGGTAGACAGGTATTCATTATATTCTAATTCCTGAGCCACCTCATGTATGGTTGTACAAGCTGGGCACAATACAAATGATCACCTTCCTTTAAACATGTTACATAAATTATTTTGTGAGCATGTTTGTGCATACATATATATGTGTAATATGTGTATACTTTTTTTTTTTTTTTTTGAGTACTGGGGATTAAACCCAAGGGAATTCATTTTGAGTCTGACTTATATGTACATGTATGTTTGTACATAATACTAGATAAACAAAGCCTTTAATATCAATGGAAAAGTCATGGATTACTCAATAAATAATTCTTCAGGATCATAGATAAGGAAGAAAATGGGTGAATGCAGATTTCTCCTCAATCAGTAGGCCCAAACCAATTGTGTGTGTGTGTGGTACTGGGGATGGAACCCTGGAGCTTTCTACCTCCGAGCTACATCCCCAGCCCTATTTTTTATTCTTTTTTTTTTTTTTTTTTTTTTTTGCGATACTGGGGATTGAACTCAGGGGCATTCTACCTCCAAGCTATACCCCCAGCCCTATTTTTTATTCTTTATTTTGAAACAGGGTCTCACTAAGTTGCGGAGGGCCTCACTAGGTAGCTGAGGCTGGCCACGAACCTGTGATCCTCCAGTCTCAGCCTCTCAAGTACTGGGATTACAAGCATGCGCCACCATGCCCAACTCCAAATCAATTTCATGCAGATGAAAAAATAAAGGTTTAAATAGATTTTTTTTATTCCACCATTTTCTAGAGTCAAGAATTGTGAAAGAAAAGCCTGTTATCAACCTGTTTCCCACTGTAAGTTACTTTTTCTTCCATCTGGAATTTTTGAGCATATTTACACTAGCTGATTTACAGTATTTACAGTCTAACATGAACAAGGTCAGGCCTCCTGAAAACAGTTTCTATTAGCTGCTTTCTTTTCACATTCATGGGCCATACTTTATTGTTTCTCTGTGCATCTTATAACATTTTGTGGAAGACTGGGTATTTTAGGTAATGTAATGTAGGAAAACTCTAGAAATCTTTTAATCCTCAGTCCTAAAGTTGGAAATTCTCCTGGAATATGTCTGTGTCTCAGGATATGTCTTTCTCCTGGCCCTGACTATAACCCAGTGAGTCCCTTCGTGTCTCCTCATTTAATGACTTTCTAGCCATTGTTTCACTACTGCCCCCATCCATCCCTCTTTCTCCTCCCAAGATTCCTAGTATTCAATGCTGAGTCTCCTGAAGCTGTTCTCAAAGTCATCTCGCTTTCCCACACTTAGATTCCCTCTATACTCTTGCATACACAATCCAAAAACTAGTAACTGAAGAGTATTTTGGAACAATATGCAAAGTTACACACATGTAAATATTAACTTCCCCGAGCACGTTTCAACAGTGCATCAGTATGTTAAGGGGGCGGGGAGATAGCTCTGGACTATAGAAAGATTAAACTCTGCCTAGATCATCCTCCTCTTGCAAAGAGAACAGAGAAAATTAGCCAGCTATGGTCTAAGCGACAGAGGAGAGAAGCTGGGGCAGGGTTTGTAGGTCCCACCAAGAAGTCCTTAAAGCCTCACTATCCCCTAACAGGAGCCATTAAGCACATGTGGGTGGCTAATGAGCATTCAAAATGTGACCAGTCTGAACAGACATGCCCTGAAAATGAAATATAAACATTTGATTTCCAAGACTTAGTATGAAAATAAACTATGTGAAATAACTCGTGTAGAACTTTTATAGTGATCACATATTGAAATAATATTTCAATATACTGGGTAAAATGAAATATACTAGTAAAATTAATTTTTTCCTGCTTCTTTAAATATATTTTAATGAACTTACCAGAAAATATACTGTCATATACATGGCTTGCATTATTTTTCTACTACTATACAAGGTCCTAGAGTGGTTCTTCCCTTCCTGAAAGTTCTGCAAAGAGGGAATACCACCGACCTGGGCCAGGTGGTAGTCTGCAGTACTCTTTACCAAGATGCAGTCCTAGGTTCAAGACTAAGCAGCTGATAGCTAAAGGGACCTCACAAAGGAGTAATCGAGACCTCCTGGCACTGCAGACTCCATGCCTAAGACAGCCCCACATACCCATTATTGGCTGTGATAAGAATTGGCATCCACTTCTATCTGGTGTGAAAATCTCATTGGGAGACACCACAGCAAAAAGCACAGCCCCAGCCCAGTGGGGCTGAACTACATCACTTGATTCTTGAACAGGAAGCCAGAAAAGAGCACGCACGCTCTAACCAAGGTTAGAAATGGATGCGACATCTTCCATGCCTCCTGTTCTTAGCAGCTGCAAGGCAAGTCTCACTCCAATCCTGTGCCTGTATCCATCTTGTTCTTGGACCGCTGCTGCACATCCATGTTGGTGTCCACAGGAAAGAACTGACCAACGTGAGTGGCTATGTGTAGGAGAAACCACGATGCAAGTAGATCACAAACCTCCCTGGGACAAAACCAGCCCACACCCTTGCTTCAAAACTGCTCTGCTACTCCAGCAGCAAATACACTAAAATTGGAACAATACAGATATTACCATGGCCCCTGTGCAAGGATGACAGGCAAATTCATGAAGTGTTCCATATTTCTGTCCATCAATAGATGAGTGGATTACAAAATTATGGGATATATACACGATGGAATTCTACTCAGCAATAAAGAAGAACAAAATTGCATCATTTGCAGGGAAATGGATAGACCTGGAGGGCACTGAGATTATTAGCCAGTCACAGAAAGCGAAAGGCATGTGTTTTCCCTCATAAGTGGAAGAGAGGGAGTAATCAGGATATAAGAAGGACTTTAGAGAATGGAAGAGAAACCCCAGTGAAGTAATGAAGGGGGACTAGGGAAGGGTGGTGATGTAAGGGAGGAAAGGAGAATTAATTAATCCATTGATGTTGTGTACATATATGAAATTATCAACGCCAATCTCAATATCATTATTGGGGAAGAGGAGGGAATAGGATGGGAACAGGGGGAAGCTCACCAAGTGCTGTGTGCATGCGTGTCCCTATCTCTCTGAACCTCGTTATGATGTGAAACTATAATGCACCAACAAAGGCATATTTTTTTAAAAAACTGTTCTCTTCTGATTAAAAGTGTGTACTGATTCAGAAGGAAAAATGATGCAGCCACTCGAAGGCCTGCCTGTGTCTATTCAGAGGTCTGTGAGACGTTATAAGAGACATCTGCTACTTGGCTCAGTGCAGAAACCCAGGCTGAGGAGTGGAGGCCAGACCAGAAGGAAGGAGGGGCAGGAGAAGGCTGAGAAGAGCCATCCTGGGACTTCTACAAGGACGCAGACATGGAGGTCACAGAGAAAGCCAGCCTCATACCGTGGGGCCTCCCTTGTTGCCTCATCATCCTCTATGAAAATATAAGAAAAAGAAGAAATGAATGAATGCCTGTTGTGCACCAGGCTCAGACAGGATGCAGGGAAATGCACATCGACCCTGCAAGGCAGGTACTAGCATCCCTTTTTAAAAACAGAAGGGAGAAAAAAGGGCTGAGGTTCTAGAGTAAAGGGGGCTATCTAATATGTAACAAGGGGCAGAGCCTACGGAAAACTTACCTATTGGCTCTTTACAAAGCCATACAAGGACACAGAATAGATTTTCTTTGGATAAAAAATAAAATTTGCTAAACATTTAAAATAAAATATAAAGCCATCAGACACGATGATGCACACTTGTAATCCCAGTACTCAAGAGGCTGAGACAGGAGGATCACAGGTTCCAGGTCAGCCTCAGCAACATTAGCAAGGCCCTCAGAAACTTAGTGAGACCTTGTTTCCAAATAAAAAATAAAATAGGGCTGGGAGTGTAGCTCAGAGGTAGAAGCTTCTGAGTTCAATCTCCAGCATCACAAAAATAAGTAAAATATAAGATCTGTGTGGCATCAAGAAGGGATTTCTTTTAAACGACACACAAAAAGGCAAACTATAAAAGATGAGATGAGTAAACACCAATCCATCTATTTATTTAACAAATATTTTTGGTTATCTGCCATGTGCCACCGACTAGGCACTTGGCAATGCATGACTGAACAAAAGAGATGAAAAACCTGTTTTCCCAGAGTTTACACTCTAGAGAGAAACTACATTAAAGCACAAATAAACATTTTTCTTTGCTATTAAAGGTAAAAATATAGGCTACAGACTGAAAAAAGTATACAAACGAAATAGAATATACAGAATAAATAAATGTTGTCTACAGATAAGACAGAAACAAACAGAAAATATCATGAGCAAAAAGTATGAATCTGTAGAAGTAGAAACCCAAATGTCATTGGCATGAAAAGATGAATATTCAGTAGTAATGAGGAAAATGCAAATTATAACATCAAAAGGATGATATCTTCTAACTGTAAAAATGGTTAAATAAAAAGTCTGTCAATATCAAATATTGCAGAGAATGTAGTACAGTGAGGACTTTGGTTTTTTTAGAGTATAAATCAGTATCACAACTTTGCATAATATTTTTTGGAACAGCTAGTAAAATTGAAGAAAGATGAATCATTTTGCCCAGCAGCTCCATGCATAGGTATAAAGCACAGAGAAATTAACCACAAAAAGATACACAAAAGCTGGGCGTGGTGGCGCACGCTTGTAATCCCAGCATTCGGGAGGCTGAGACAGGAGGATCCGGGTTCGCGGCCAGCCTCAGCTACCTAGTGAGGCACTCGACAACCTAGTGAGACTCGGTTTCAAAATAAAGAATAAAAAAAAAAAAATAGGGCTAGGGGTATAGCTCGGAGGTAGAATGCCCCTGAGTTCAATCCCCAGTACCACACACACACAAAAAAAGATACACAAAAAGATGTATAGCATAGTTCATAAATAGAAAATTGGAAACAACTAAATGTCTAGTTAAAGCTACGTTTAATGATATGGGTGAATTTCACTAACATAATGTTAAGCAAAAAAAAAAAAATACAGTATAATTCCATTTATGTTGAATTAAAAAGTATAAAACAATACTACATATTTTCCTTAGGAACATGTACTAAAAGTATAAAGAAAAAGAAGGGAATTATAAACTCAAAATTCAAGATAGTCATATCCTCTGAAGACAAGAGGGAGAGAAAAAGGAAAATAGATCTAGAGTTTTGTGTGGGTAGTGTTTTATTTCTTAATCTGGGAGGTGGTATATGAGTGTATACTGTATTATTATTTAATCTATTTTAATTCTTAAAATAATTATATAATCATCCTTTACATAATAAAAATTTACATAATATTTTAGCAAATTAAGCAGAAATCTAAAAAATAATAATAATCAGTACAATTCCAGAACACAAGCAAGAATTCTTAGAAGATACATTAATGCTGTTCTTGATAAACTGTAAACAGGTGATCTTTGCTTTGGATTTCAAATCCACCATGAAGTCCCAAGGTTGTAATATCACATAAAACTTGTAGCTGAGAACTTAGATGCAGAGGAATAGTTCTGGGTGGGTGGAGCCTGGCTCCAGATTGAAGAGGCCTGGCTCCAGTGGGCGGGGTCCACCTCCAGGTGGGTGGAGCCTAACTCCAGATGAAAGAGGCCTGCCTTCAGTGGGTGGGGTCTGACTCAAGCAGAAGGGGCCTGGTTCTATCAGAGAGCAGGGCTGCCTCTTGAGCCATTCTTTTTTTTTTTTTTTTTTTTTTTTCAGTAGTGAGGATTGAACCCAGAGGCATTCTACCTCTGAGCTATACCCCCCAGCCCTATTTTTAATTCTTTATTTTGAAACAGGGCCTCACTAAGTAAATGAGGTTGGCCGCAAACCTGCGACCTTCCTGTCTCAGCCTCCCAAGCACTGGGATTACAAACGACCGCCACCATGCCCAGCTCTCCTCTTGAGTCATTCTGTACCACCCATGTCCTGTTGACTACTAGTCTTCTCAACTCAATTTGAATTTCTTCTAGGCCAGCTGGCATGTCCCAGGAGCCCGCGCCATGTCCCCAGATCTGTGCTCAATAGTGTGAGGGTCCCAAAGGCAAGACACAGATTTCAAGGAAAGAGCAAGAAGAGCCAAATGGGAAGTCCAGTGAGGGAGAAAAGGAACTTCTGTGTACAGAAATAACTCAGTTACAAGGTAGAATGCAATATGTGAAAAATTTAAGGTAGTGGAAGATTAGGGAAGGCTTTGTAAACGTCTTGAATCTTGAAGGATGTTTAGGATCAAGAATAGAGAGCCAAGTGGGGAAGGGCTGGGGAAGAGGGGAGACTGAGGAGCAGGAACTGTCAGAGGAAAGCTCAGTGTGCTCTCATGCGGATACACAGTCCCCCACACTACAGGAAGGAAACAGTAAGCCACACACAGGCTGAGTAAAAAACCAAGGAGCCTCTGCTGATGGCCAGAATCAGGTCTGAGCAAGCGTCTCCATTCTTTCATTCTCTACACGAGCTTCGTCTTGGCTCAAAGGAATGACCCGTTCAATTTAGCCAATACCTTAAATTGAATTTGTGGCCAAAGTCCAAATATTTCCAACTGAATTCCTTCATACTCACAAACCTCTGGAAAAGGTCAGGCAGTTTTTGAAGGCCTGCCTGGGATGATTTCCCTCCACAACAAAGCAGTTTGGTCCACCTGACAACAGGCTGGGGAGTGACCAGGGAGAAAAGTGAATGGGAAGCACATTGGAATACAGCCACATTTCTTCATGAGTTATAAACAATACATTTTTGTAACTGAAGAAATAAACATGCCTCAATGCTAAGAAAGCAAACATTCGTAGAGAAGTTATTATATGGTGTCTGCTCTCTGATGCAAAATTTAAGGAAAAAGGACTGGACTCAGGAAGCCAAGAGAAAGACCAATGAGTATTATTTAGGCTACAGCACTATCATACTTCCTTGGTCAATAAACAAATACTAAACCTCTCTACCCTTTAACACTGATGCTCTCCAACCAGACACCAAATTATTTCCTCTACCAATATGCCAGTCAGTTACAGTAGTCCTCCCACCCCATCCACAATTCTACTTCCCATGGTTTCAGTTACCCATGATGAGCCTCAACCCAAAAGTATTAAAAGTACCAGAAATAATCAATTCATCAGTTCTAAATTGTGTGCTATTTATTCCAGATATCATGATGAAATCTCACAACATCCCACTCTGTCATGCCCAGGATATGAATCACATCTTTGCCCGGTGTATCCACACAATATACTCTACCCTCCCATTAGTAACTTAGTAGCCATCTGAATTATCAGATTGACTTTTGTGGTATCACAGTGCTTGTGTTCAAGTAACTCATGTGCAGTAGCCCAACACTATGTCACAATGTCTATGAGATTCACCTCATTTCTTCACATCAAGTAGGCTTTGTATCATCTCAGATCACAAGAAGGGTGAATACAGTCCTGAAAGGTGTTTTGAGAGAGAGCCCACTTTCATATAATTTTAATTGTAGTACATTGTTATAATTTTCCTATTTTATTATTGTTGTTAATCTCTTCCTACATCTAACTTTGCAAATTAAACTTTATCAGAAGGGATGGATGTATAGAAAATTTAAAAAAAAAAACAGTATATATAGGGTTTACTACTATCCATAGTTTCAGGCATCCCCTTGGGGTCTTGGAATGTATCCCTTGTGAGTAAGGGAGAACGACTATAATTTATTCAGCCCTCAGTGCTGATGGTAAGGATGAGCAGTATTGGTAGGCTCCTTTGGCTGGGCTGACATTTATTAAGGAAGAAGGATAAAAGGGGATGGAACAGAAGAGTGGGATGGTGAAGGAATGAGGAAACAAAGAGGAGGCACTAGGAAGATATTTATTTATATCATATATTTATATTTATTTATACATATATATGTATATATATATATATACATATATATTTTTTTTTGTAGTACTGGGGATTGAACCCAGGGGCATTCTACCTCTGAAGTCCCCCCCCCCAGTCCTATTTTTTATTCTTTATTTTGAAACAGGGTCTCACTAAGTTGTGGGAAGCCTCACTAAGTAGCTGAGGCTGGCCGCGAACCCACAAGCGTGCGCCACCACCACGCCTGGCTAGGAAGATATTTATAAGGTAAGGAAAGAGTCACTACTCACTGGCACCTAGTCTGTCCAGAGCAAGACAACAGGTGAGCTACAGGTGTGAGTCTGCTCTTAGTTCTGACCCTCACTAATTCTGTGACCCTTGGACAGGCCATTTTTGGCCTCCATGACCTTTGTCATTCTGTTTATACCATCCTTGAGTCTTTAAATCAACATGTCTCTCATGTATTATGCTACAGAAAATATAGAGGAGCCTGCTACAATTGAGAGCCGTCTACCCAGATCAGTGAAAAGTAGTGCTCAGGTGACTCAGATAGCCGATTCCTCCTACCCAGACACAGTCCAAAATAACCAGTGAAAAACAGGACAAAGTTTCAACAACAGTGTTGAAATTCGAAATGAAACCAACCACATGATGCAAACTGTAAGGGCTTTTTAAATATCCATTCTTAAGAAAGTGGTAGAGGGTGGTTAGCCCAGTGTGGTAGTGCACGCCTGGAAGCCCAGTACTTGAGAGTGTAAGGAAGGAAAAGTCTTTTCCATGGAGGTTATAAGATCACACAGAAACTGGCAGGCTCCATTCTGTAACTGTAGCTTAGACATCCATTTTGTAACTTTTGTGCACGTCTATACGTTTCACTCCCTGATGTAGTGGTTTCATGTTTCTCCTTTTGTAAAATCTGCCCAGGGAAAACCAGTCAACTAGATTAGATTGTTAAGTCTTATTCCAGCCAGTGGGGGACGGCACAGAGGCCTGTGTGTTAGGGGGATAAAGGGCTGAAGGGACTGCTCACCAGCATGCTTGCACCCTTCTGTGCAAAAGTAAATTGCAAGTTACTTTTGGTTTCATGAGTTTTTATTTGTGGCTTCTCTAAAATTCATTTCTAACAAGAGGCTGAGACAGGAGGATTGCAGGTTCAAGGATAGCCTCAGCAAAATAGCAAGACTCTCAGCAACCTAGTAACACCCTATTATATATATATACACACACACACACACACACACACACACACAATAAATGGCTGGTGATACATCTCAAAGGTAGAATGCCTCTAGGTTCAATACCCAGTACCCCCCTCCCCCAAAAAGTGGTGAATTGTTATAGGGAATAAATATATGAAGTTTCAGAAGATCCTTGCTATGGAGGGTTGAGAGCTGGAGACCAGAGCAAGGCCCAGAAGAAGGGAATAATTCTGCTTCACTTAAAGTCTCCCTCTTTCTGTGGACCAAGAACAGTGAAAGGCAGCTAGGGAAGCAAGTGGGCCATGGCCAAACCAGTCTGTGGAGAGGGCTGACCAAAAGCCCAACTTGCCTACTAGCCCTGTAGTGTGGTAGGAAGATAGTGTTGCAGTAAAAAAATTATAAGACCAAGTGTAATATTCAAAGTACTTAATAACTGGTGAGGCACAGGCACTAACTAATCAAATGGACATCAGCTATAATTATAGATATGACCAGGCTGGCAACTCCTTGCTTGTCATTAATCATGGATCCATTCCTGATGACCTCAAGGATGCATTTCTAGGGTACACAAGCAAACAGTGGGTTGGGGACTTTTGGTAGCCATTCATGCTAGTCCCTAAATATTGTGTCCATATATGAAGGTATCACTAACAACCTTACTAGTATATTCGGAGAAGAGAGGGTAAAAGGATGGGGTTAGAAGGGAACTACAACAGAGATGTGGTGTTCATATATGGATACAACACTTTGAATCTCACTAAAATGTGTAATTATCAAGAATCTAAACAGAAAAAATACAGACTGGAAATAAAATCCAAAGAACGCTGGGGATAGTACAGGAGAATAAGATATAACTTTCATGTCATCATAATACAAAGAGCAAAAGAGAAAGAGTGTAAGGGTAAAAATAATATTTGAAGAAATAACTGAAATTTTCCAGTTTAGGGAAAAAAATCTAAAACTAAAGATACAAGAATCTGAATCTTTAACCCATTTTGTCCCATCATCCCAGATGTAGAACACCTATAAAAACTTAAATTGAGCACCAAATTCTAACCTATTTTAATGTACCTGTGTCATTGAAATATTCACAAAATTGAAAACTTGATAATGGGTTAAACAGAAAAAAAAAAAGAAGAAGAAATACAGCAAGACACAGCCTAACTATTTGAAATCTAAGGACAAACACAAACCTAGTAAGAAAGTCAGCTAGTAAGAAAAAAATTCATAACCCGTAAGAAAAACAATCTGGATGACAGTAGATTTCCCATCTGAATCCCTGGAAGCAGCAGCATGGCATGTGTCGAGTGCTGGAAGAAAATGATTAACTAGAATTCTCTGTTCAGCAAAAACATCCTTCTGGAATCAAGATATTCTCAGATGATGGAAAACTAAGGACTTGTCATCCGAAGGCCTACCCCTTAAAAAAAAAAAAAAAAAAAAGAAAAAAGAAGTGTCCCAAAAAGAAAGGATATGATAACAGAAAAAGTTCCAGGAAGGAAGAAAAAACAATGCAATAGGCAAAAATATGAGTAAAAATAATATAATAACTTTTTATTTTTTTGCGGTACTAGGGATGGAAACCAGGGGCATTCTACCTCCGAGCTACACCCCCAACCCTATTTTGTATTCTTTATTTGGAAACAAGGTCTCGCTAAATATAATACCTTTTTAATGAGTTTCTTAAGAAATATGTTTGATAGTTGAAACAAAAATTATGCCACCTGATGTGGTTCTTAATGTACATAGAAAGCAGATTTAAGACAGTTATATTAAAAATGGGGAAGAGGAAAAATACTTAAATAGAGATAACATTTCTATGTTCCACTGGAAGTGGTAAAATGTTGATATCAGTAGACTATGATAAGATGCACAATTGAGAAAAACAGGGAAAGAGACAGACACAGAGAGATACAGAGAGGAAAAAGTAAGAAATCCAAAACCTCTATAGATGAATCAACATAGAATGCTAACAAAAACTCAATAACCCACAGGGCAGGGAAAGAAGAAAAACAAAGAGTAAAACAAAACTGAAGGAAACAAAAAGAAAATAATAAAATGGTAGACTAAAACACTAACATATTCAATAATTAATTTTCATATAAATAATCAAAATACATCAAACATGCCAGTATACCAGATAGAAACTGGAAGAATGGATTTTTTAAATTACCCAACTATATGTTTTAAATTACCCAACTATATGTTACCTACAAGAAACTCACTTCAAATATAATATAGGCAGATTAAAAGTAAAAGGATGAAAATATATATAATATGTTAATAGTACTTTAATGGTAATTTTTAAAAGGGCAGCTGCATTAATATCAGACAAAACAAACTTTGAAGACAATTATCAGGGTCATAAAGAAATACTTCATGAGGAAAATAGGAATCCTAAACATATACATGTCAAACAACATAACTTCAAAACACTTGGAGCAAAACCAATAAAACTGAAAGGAAAAATAGAGTCACAATTATACTTGAGGTTTTTATCACCCCCCTCTCAGTAATTAATTGAATAACTAGATAGAAAATGAACAAAGACATAGAAAAACACTATCAACCAAGAAAATCAAATAGACATTTAAAAAACACTCCCCCCAAACAGCAGAATACATATTCTTTTCAAGAATGCCCAAAGAACCACCATCAAAATAGATCATATTCTTGGACAAACATCAACAAATTCAAAACAATTTAAATCATACAGAGTATATACTTTTACCACATGCTCTTAAAATCATTCAATAGCATATTCTCTGACTGCAACAAAAGAAAACTCATAATCAGCAATAGAAAGATAACAGTAAAATCCCAAACTCTTGGAAACTACACAATATACTTCTAAATAATCTATGGGTCAAAGGGAAATTCTCAGAGTGTCTAGTCTATTCAGGTAGCTATAAACAAAATATCATCAACTGAGCAGCTTATAAGCAGCAAAATTTTATTTTTCACAGTTCTGGAGGCTGGGAGACCCAATATCAGGGTGCCTACAGATCCAGTATTTGCTGCAGCACATTTTCTGGTTGATAGATGGTGCCTTGTCACAATGTATTCACATGGTGGAAGGGACAAACATCTCTAACCTATTTTGTAAGGACTCTAACTCCATTCATAGTGCTCTGCCTTCATGATTTAATTGGATCCTGCTTCTTACTACAGTCACCTTCAGGGTTAGGATTTCCACCTATGAATTGCAGGATGGGTATACACATTCACACCATAGCACAAAAGTAACTTAAAAAACACAAAGCAATGAGTGGAAATGAGATTAAAACATATCAGATTTTGTGGAATGTAGTAAAGTCAATCACACAGAAATTCATAGCAATAAATATTTCCATTACCAAAAAAGAGAAAAGACCTCACATCAATAATCTCACCCCAAGGAAAAAAAAGAGAGAGAGAGAGAAAATTAAAGACTTACAATGATGTGCAACCTCAACTTACAACAGGGTTACATCCCAATAAATCCATGGTAAGTTGAAAACACCATGAACCAAAAAATGCGTTTAACACACCCAACCAAATAGCCTAACTTAGCAACAGAGTGCACTGCAGAGTCAGTCATTTCCCCTCATGATGGTGTCCCTGATGAACTGTGGCTATTGTTGCTGCCCAGTGTTACAAGAGTGTCATACTGTATATCATTAGCCCAGAAAAACATCAAAACTCAATTCAAAATTGAAAGTATGATTTATACTGATGCACATTGTTTTCACATCATGAAAACCTCGAAAAATCAAACATTGAAAGACTGTAAGTAGAGAATGTTTGTAATCGGAAAGAGGAAAATAAAAATTAAGAAAAATCACAGAAATAGGAAACAAAAAATCAAAGAAGTAAAAACTAGTTTCTTTTAGAAGATCAGCAAAACAATACATTGACAAAGAAAATGAGCAAGCAAAAAGGATTAAAGATGGCAGAATAGAGGAAGACAGGTAATTCTAGGTGCTCTGAGACCAGAACTCAACCAGCAACAAGACTGCTTCTAGGGAAGGGAAGGGAAGGGAAGGGAAGGGGAGGGGAGGGGAGGGGAGGGGAAGGGAAGGGGAGAAAATAGGTCAGAATTTAACAGAAGAAAGACATTCAAAACATGGTGGAACTGAATGCAGCACAGAGAGCAGAGAACTGAAAAGAGCTCCAGGCATCTCATTTGGTGAGTGGAGAGCCGAGCTGGCATCATCTTGGTGAACCTACACGGGGAGTTGGTGGCTGTCAGACCAGTGAATCTCAGAGACCAACTCCAGCAAAGAAGCAGCAGACTGTTATGGAGCCAGTGATTTGCACCATCAAAAGCAATCACATTTTTCTCTCCACACTTGAACACCTCAGGACAGTGACTCCCCAGACTGTGCATCCAAACTGCCCCGTGAACTCCAGCAATTGCAACTGAACTTGAATGAGAAATGACAGGACCTTCCTACAGGGACCCCAGTGGCTATAATCTGCTTCATCAAGACCACTGTGAATCTACACACCAACCAGTCAAACCACCCAGCAAACTCCTGTGGCTACAGCTAAACTTCTTGCTTCCTACAGGGATCCGAGAGGCATTCATCAAAGCCTTGAGTTTACAAACTGCCCCAGTGGGACCCTGTGCAGCTACAGGGCCTTGTGTAGCAACAAAAAGACCTGCAGGGTCTGTGAGTTTGCAAATCACCCCTGCAGAGGTGGGGGTTGAGGTGGGGACTGTAGTAGAGCAGGGCAGAAATGTGAATTAGCAGATAGTTCCTAAGGACATTCCAGCAGGCAGGACCTAGGGTCGGCAGTTCACCATGCTCCAGCCAGTATCTCCAGCAATCACCACAGGACCACCAGCAGTGGTGTCTGTGGGGTGAAATAACTCAGCCAAGTGTGCTACAGGACTGTAAGGCTATAAACTTGCACCTGGTGGCACCACAAGCACCATAGCTAGGGGCCAACTAGGTCTCACATGATCTCAGCTACCCAGAGCAGCGGTGGTGTCTGGGGGGCTAAGTAAATGGGTCAATCAAGTCCAGAGCTCACAATGACACAATCTCTTCCTGTCAGAGCTTGGACCCTGAAAGCAGGGAGGCCAGGAGCTAGCAAGAGTTCACATAATCACAGTCACAGGCTAGGAACCCAACATTCTCTGCCTGCAGAGTTTGTGCTTGGTGTACATACATGTCAGTGACAAACAGCACTCCACGTGATCACAACCAGAAGATTAGTGGTGGTGTCTCTAGGCCATCAAAGCTCAGAACATGATAATTTCTGGCCCTGCTGAGCTTATGCCCAGTGACCACAGAGACAGGAGATCAGTGCTCTACTGATGGGTTCACAACAAGCAGAGCAGCAGTGGTGTCTGTGGGGCATTAAATCCCAACCAGCAGGCCACAGGCTCTGAATGGAATATCACAATCTCTGACCCTGCTGAGTTTGAGCCTGGAGAGCATGGTGGCCTGCAGCCAATTAGAGACTCCTATTTTCTTGCACTAGGAACTACATCTTGTTAAAGAGATTCTGGGGGACAAACTCAAAAGTCTAATTAATATGAGACAGATTGAGGCAAAATACCCCCAGCATAGTCCTTATTCTAAAGGGATAATAACTAGCCATAGAACTCCCACACAAAGAGGAAAAGGATGCCAAGACAACAGAGATACAAACCTGAAAATTTGGAAAACATGAGAATGAAGGCCAATGAGGAAACAATAAATCCCCACAACTCAACAACAAGGGAGATCACCAATATTGAACTGCAGAAAATTCCAGGAGGAAAATTCAGAAATTTTACTTTCAATATGATTAAAGGCCTTAGAAATTAAATCAGAAAGTGTACAGGAAATGAAAGAACATCTGAATAGATAAATTGAGGCTATGTCAAAACCAAAAAGAGGCTTTGAATAAAATGAAGGAGTCAATAAATGAATTAAAGACCTCAAAAGAAGCCACATGTGGCAGACTAGACCACATGGAAAATAAGAGTCTCAATCTTGGAAGACAGCTCATTCAAAACTAACCACACAGTCAACAATATAGAGAAGACAATAAGCCAATATGACCAGAACATTCAAGAAATATAGGATAATATGGAACAACCTAACTTAAAGAAGGTCTAGAAACACAATTTAAGGGCATTAGAAATCTTTTCAAATAAATAATATCAGAGAATTTCTGAAATTCAGGAAAAGAGTTGAACATTCACAAAGAAGAGACATTTAGAACTCCAATAAGACAATATCAAAGAATAACTTCTGCACACCACAAAATAATCAAAATGACTAACATAGAGGACAGGGAAAGAATCTTAAAGGCATCAAGAACAAAATAATAGGTAACATTCAGGGGTAAAACAATAATCACTCTGGACTTCTCAACCAAAGTCATGAAAGTCAGAAGGGACTGGTATGAAGTACTCCAACCCCTGGAAGAAAACAACTTCCAACCAAGGCTGCTACATCCAGCAAAGCTATCATTCAAAATTGAGGGAGAAATAAAAAGCTTCCAATACGAGCAGAAACTAAAAGAATTCATGACTACTAAGCTAGCACTAGAGAAAGCACTTAAATAACACACAAAGAAAAAAAATAGCAGAACCAGAGAGGGGGCAAATTCCAACAGATGGGCAACTACATGAAAGAGAAACAACACTATATAAAACAAAATATAACCCCAAATGACAGGCAACAAAAACCATCTCTCAATTATAACACTGAATGTCAAAGTCTAAACTCCCCAATTAAGAGACACAGACTGGCAAGGTAGATTAAAGACCATAATCCAACTATATGATGCTTACAAGAAACTCATCCTACAGGCAAAGATATTCACAGGCTAAAGGTAAAAGGATAGAAAAAGATTTACCATGCAAATAGAGACTGAAAACAAGCAGGGATAGCAATGCTCGAATCTGACAAAGCCAACTTTAAGCTAAAACTTATCAGAAGAGACAAAATGGATCGTTTCTTACCAATAAAAGGAACAATACAACAAGAAGATATAATGATAGAAAACATCTATGCCCCCAAATGTGGGTGCATGCACTTTTATAAAACAAACTCTTCAAGACATTAGGTATCAAATAGATCCAAATACAATAATATTGGGACACTTCAACACACCACTCATACACTAGATTGATCTTGCAGGAAAAAGACAAAACTCTTCAGATCTAAAGAAAACTATAAACCAAATGGACCTAATAGATATATACAGGATATTTCAAACAATAAAAACTGAATACACTTTCTTCTCAGTTGCTAATGGAACTTCTCCAAAATAGACTACATTCTTGGCCACAAAACAAGTACCAGCAAATTCAAAAAATGTAATATAATTCCTTGCATCTTTTCAGATAAAAATGGAATGAAAGTAGAAATCAACAACAGGAAGACCAAAAGAAATTACATAAATATATGAAGACTGAATGATACACTTTTGAATGAGGACTGGATCATAGAAGAAATAAGGGGAAAAATTTTTAAATTCCTATAATTAAACAAAAATAGAGACACAAAATACCAAAATCTATGGAATACTTTGAAGGCAGTTTTAAGAGGAAACTTTACACCACTGAATGCCCATATAAGAAAACAGAAAGTCATCAAATAAATGACCTAATGATATATCTAAAAGATTTCAAAAAATAGTAACAGATTAATACCAGAAATCAATGAAATGGAGGAAAAAATACAAATGATCAACAAAACAAAAAACTGATTCTTTGAATAGATTAATAACACTGATAAACCCTTAGCCAACCTAACCAAAAGAGCGAATCAACCAAAATTATAAAAATAAGAAATGAAAAAGGAGCCACAGAAAGTGGGGAAATCCAGAGGATCATCAGAAACTATTTTGAAAATTTATACTCCCATAAACTTGAAAACATAGAAGAAATGGACAGATTTAGAGACACATACAACCTACCTAAATTGAACTAAGAGGATATAGAAAACCTAAACTGACCAATAGCAAGCAAAGAGATAGAAACAGCAATAAAAAGCCTTCCATCAAAGAAAAGCCCAGGTCCAAACAGATTTCTAGCTGTGTTCTACAAAACCTTTACAGAAGAATTAAACCCAATACTTCACAAGTTATTCCCTGAAATAGAAAGAGATGGAATCCTTCCAAACTCCTTCTATGAGACAAGTATCACCTTAGTACACTTAGTACCAAAACTGAATAAAGATCCCTTAAGAAAAGAAAATTACAGACCAATGATGAACAATGATAAACACAGATGCAACAGTTCTAAACAAAATACTAGCAGTACGCATTCAAAACCATATCAAGAAAATTGTACACCATGACCAAGTTGGTTTCATTCCAGGAATGCAAGGCTGGTTGGAGATGAGTGTGGAGATTCCTCAGAAAATTAGGAATGGATCCACCATATGATCCAGCTATACCATTCCTGGGTATCTTTCCAAAGGTTCTGAAATAAAAACATTATAGTAATGCATGCATAACCATGTTTATAGCAGTACAATTCACAATAGCCAAATTATGGAACCAACCTATGTGCCCATCAACAGATGAATGGATTATAAAATTATGGAATATATACACAATGGATTTCTACTCAGAAATAAAGAACAAAATTATGTCATTTTCAGGAAAATGGATGGACCTGGAGGATATTATGTTAAGTGAGATTAGCCAGTCACAGACAGTGAAGGGTCATATGTTTTCTCTCATATGCAGAAGCTAGGGAGTAATCAGGAGACCAGAGGAACTTCAGATATAATGGAGGAGAAACCCCAGTGGAGTGAGGGAGGTGGTCTAGGGGGAGGAGGGAGGGAGAGGGAGGATCAGTGAAGGGATCACTTCCATTGACATTATGTCAATGTGAGAATAACAATGTTAATCTTGATATTCTGTATCAAGATTGGGAAGTAGAGAGTGGGAAGGGAGCAGGGGGAAGCCCACCAAGAACTGTGTGCATCTATGTCAATATCACTATCAACCGCATTATGATGTGAAACTATAATGTACCAACAAAATTATAAAAATAAAACAGTTGAAATCATAAAAAGAGAGAAAAAAAAGAGCCAGTGATACTACAAATAAAAGAAATGATACAAACTACCAATTCAGGAGTGAAATGAGATGTGTCACTACAGATCTTGCAACCATTAGAATAATAAAGAAATGCAACAAACAATATTGTATAAACTCAATAGTTTAGATGAAATGGATCAAGTCTTTGAAAAACCAACTACCAAAATTCACACCATGTAAAATAGATAATCTGAAAAGCACTACAACTCTTAAAGAAATTGAGTTTGTAGATTAAAATGTGCCAAAAAAGAAAAGTTCAGGTGCACATGGTTTCACTTGAGAATTACACAAAACATTTAAAGGAGAATAGTATCGATTCTATACAATCTCTTCAGAAACAGGAGGGAAGACTGTTTTATTTCATGAAGACAGTATTAAAACCAAACAATTACAGTACAAAATAAAAATAAAAAAGGATACTGTAGATGAATAGCTCTCTTGAACTTAGATGCATAAATCCTCAAAAAATATTAGTAAATGTACCAACAAAATTATAGTTCATTCCATGGTATTGGGCTCTTCTCCCTCTCTGCAAAAGCTTTCAGTTATCTTTTAAAGTGATTTTAAGTATGTAAAGATTCACCAGAATTCAGCAATATATGAAAAGAATGACACACCATGACTAAATGAAATTTAGTTCAGGGATGTATATCTGGTTCAATATTTGAAAATCAATCATGTATATCAAATCAACAAGGTAAAGAAGATAAATCACCTAATCATATCAATTGATGCATAAAAAAGCACCATAAAATTGATGCATTAAAAAGCATCATAAACCATGCTAAAAAAATTAAAAAATAAAAAATGGAAAAAAATTTTTTAAAAAAGCATCATAAAAAAGGCAGACCATGTTCATGGACTGGAAGTCTCAACATAGTAAACATGTTAATGCTCCCCCAAGTTTAATAGAATTGCTATTAAAATTATTGTGTATTACAGATAAGCTTATTCAAAAAATTATATAGAGACGTAAATGAACTTGAATAGTTTAAATAATTTTGATAAAGAAGAATAAAGAGGAATCACTCTACTTGATTTTAAGATTATATAGTCACAGTAATCAAGATAGTATGTTAATAGACGATAGACACATGAATCAACAGAACAAAATAGAGGCTGAAAATAGATTTGCACAATTACTTCCAACTAATTTTTGACAAAGGAGTGAAAGTAATTCAGTGGAGGAAGGAAAGTCTTCTCAACAAACAATGATCATGTAACTGGAAATGCATGTGTAAAAGTTAAGTCCACCTTAACCTCACACCTTAAGCAAAAATTAATCCAAAATGTATCATCAATATAAATGTAAAACTATAAACTTTTAGGAGAAAATTATTCACAACCCTAGGGCTAGGGTTCTCAGCCATGACGACAAAAACTATGATCCATAAATGAAAAAGAAAGTGATAAGTTGGATTCACTAAAATCTAAAACTTACGCTCTGCAAAAGATTCTAGTGAGAGGGTGAAAAACCAGGCAGGGAGAAAATATTCACAAACCATATTTCCCATAAAGGGAGTCCCCAGCATAACAAAGAAGCCAGAAGTCCTTCGCACACACACCTTACAACCTGTAAAAAAGGAGAGGATCCCCGAATCCCACTGCCAAACACAGATGAGGAAGCCACTTGTACTTCTACTGCCAACTCCCACCTCAGACGAGTTCGCCTTAAGATTGCTTTCTTGCTTGAGCTCATCAAGGGTTGTCAATCAATACCTTTGTTAATTGAATTTCTGAATTATGTGCTAATCCCACAGTCTTGTGTTACAGAGGAGAGCTCTGAGCCCAGTGAGTACTTCCACATGACAGTTTTAAAAAAAAAGAGGCCTCTCCTGCAGGCCATGAGTCTATTGAAGGGAAAGCTCCTCTTGGTTATTCCTAGAGTGGAAAAAAACATTAACATCTATCCAGGACGCCACTGTAGTGCTGGCCAAGGACACAGCTTGGGAGCCAAGGCTTACTCAGTGCACTGAGTCCTGAGATGGACATCACGGGGGACCAGCACACAATACGGAGAAACCAGCCATGAGGCCAACAAGGGGACACACCAGCTTGACCTCATAGCCTCCAGGGACAAACAGTATGACACCACAGAAAGACCATGTGGCATTGATGCACCATCTGTGTTGCAGTGTGTGTGCCCATGTTCACATGTGCCCATCCATCAGTTTTATCAATTAACTATGTAACATATAGTGGGCTAGTTCATTCCCTGGTATTGGGCTCTTCTCCCTCTCTGCAAAAGCTTTCAGTTATCTTTTAAAGCAACCGATATTTAAGTATGTAAAGATTCACCAGATACCAGCCAGGTGCATGGCAGGCACCACCTAGATAAACAGACCCCTCACGAGCAGAGCTTGAGCAGAGCCTGCCAGGACATGGCTGCCTGCCGCTCCATGCGTCCCTCCCCTGCTCTGTGCACCAGAATGCTTTCCTGGCTCTGACAGTGGAAGCTGCTAATGCATCCCAGAGAGTGTTTACAGAACACACAGCACAAGTGCTCCACCTCTGAGCTGTGAACAATGATGCCTGCCACATGCTGGACCTCCCAAGGACGGAAAGGAGGGCTCCAAGGTCAGGTCAAAGCCAAGGGCTGCCTCTAAGGGTCAAGGCCATGTGCCTGTCCTGAGAAGAAAGACTACTGCTCAGGCACCCTGACCTGGGTCTGGGAGGGTCTGCCTCTGTTGGAGTGTCACAGTGGGAGGAAGAGTTAGCTGCAACTGTTCCACTCCATGGGAACGATGTTCTGCATTCTAAATGTGAAGTGTCTGCCCTGAAAGGAATTTAGCTTGAGTGGCCACAGGGCATTGAACCTGCTTCCTTCTTCTTGTCACATGTATTTACACTTCTCTCTCAACCTGAAAATAAAGGATGACCATAAACTATTGCCAACACATGGTCAATCCTTCCTCCAGTGCAGTGGTAACTCCCACACTGAGGCTGGCCTCTTTCCGCCATCAGCTTGCTCTTTAGTCTCAGGGAATGAGCGAGTTATCCATCAGCCTCTCAGAGAAGAACCAAACCATTTGGGAAGGAAGAGGGCAGTCCAGCTCTGCTTTCACCCCAGCAAAAGATCTAGACAGTGCTTTCTCCTTCCAAATTCACTTGGAAACCTATATTCCAGACCTCTCTCAACACTAGCAAGTTTTGCTTATAATTTTATTCCCTTTCACTTTATTAGAACATTATTTTTAAACTTGAAGATATACAGATCTCTCTTTTCATAAATAATAAACTCATAGCATACCCATTTATAACATAGATTAAAATGTATAACATAGCTTTAAATGTACTCGTAAATGAGCCACACTGACTCTCAGAAATGCCTTCTTTAATTACCAGGGTGGTCACTTCTATTTGGATTCAAGGGTGACTAAGTTTAAAATATCCAGGCTACTATCAAATGAACTTATGATAGCAAATGCTAGTGCAATGACACTCTCCCAGGCTGCTAATGGTACAATCTGGTAATAAAGAGAAGTGTTTATGTACAAAGGTGTCAAATATTTCATTAATGATAATATTGGAAAAAACTAAAAAGCAATCCAGAGACAAGATCAGCAAGTGAGGAAGTAGAATTCAATCTTACCAAACAGCTAGGCTTATTATTTCTCTTAAGGAGAGAACTGTCTTTGTTTATAAAAACAGCCAAGCAAGCCTTGGTGGAGGCTGAAGTCTGAGGACATGGATCAGAAGAGACAAGAAAACAAAAGAGAGAGAGATTGCTTCACACTAGAACTAAGTAGGAATTAGCTGGGAATTAGGGAAAAGAAGAAAGAAGAAACAGTGGGGATAAGAGAACAATATCCTCTAATTCAGAGAATGCAACTAATTGTCAAATATTCATGGAAATTTACAAAAATGTCAAATTGTCGAATACCTTCGGGATACAAATGAAATTGAGCCTCTTAATACATTTCAAAAATTAAAACCCTAAAGGCCATATTCTCTGAAAAGAAAATAATTCAGAAATAGCAAAAATAATTTATTTTTTTTGAAAAATAATAAAATGTTCTCCTTTGCCCCGTCTGACCAATAGTTTAATCCAATGAAATAGACAGTTTCTAGGAAAAGGCAATATATCAAACTTGACATAAGAAGCAGAAGAAACCCTGAATAAACCAATAATTGCATAAAAAGTGGTTGTTGTTATCGTTTGGGCTTGGAAAGTCTCCCAAGACTCACGTGTTGAAAGCCTGGTCCCCAATGCAGGAAGGTGCAGAGGTGGGGCATGGTTGGGGAGGTGGGGCACGGGGGCAGGGCCTTGAGGACTACATGCAGCCCTGACCACTTCCTGTCTCGCTCCCTCTGCTTCCAGTTGCCATAAGTTGAGCAACTTTTCTCCACCTCGCCCTCTCTCCACAATGTAGCTGCCATGCAGTCAACCAAGCATGGGAGGGGGGGAAAGCCTCTGCAACAATAAGCCTGAATAAACCTTTCCTTCTCTAAGTTAGTTCTTGTCAGGTATTTTGGTTACAGTTAGGAAGAAAGCTAACCTAATTGTCAAACGAATATTTCTCTTAAAAGGTTCTGTGCCCCCTTTATTAGCAGTTTCTCCCAAACCATTAAGGATCGGGTTATTTCTGCACTACTTAAACTGACCCAGAAAAGGAAAAATTATGGAAAGTGCCCCAATTCATTTTATGAGGTTAGTAAAAACCTTGATATAAAAACCTGAAAAATATAGTACAAACCAACATCTCTTATGAATACAGATGTGGTAATTTTCAATAAAGTATTTGCAAACCAAATCCAGCTGATTATTAAACAGACAATGTATCATGGCCAAGTGCAGTTAATGCCAGGAATGCAAGGATGATTCAATATTGGGAAACCCATTAATATGAGTCCTGGTATTCTAGCTCAGAGGAGTAAAAAAGAAATCATCTAGATAGCACTAAAGAACCCTAACAACCAAGCTGGAATCCCAGCTTTATATTATGCCACCAGCAAGGTGAATTCTGTTGAGGAAGATACCACCCCAAAAGAGCACAGTTACATTCCACAATGGCTGACCAAGATTAAAGTTGTGCTAGAGTCTGAACTCAGACCCAGTTCACATACAAGTAGACAGAGAATAAGAGCCCTTAGACAGAGCGGTGTGAATGTAGCCCTTTAGAGAGCTATAGGTGTCAGCCAGAAAAAAAAAAAAAAAAAATGAATGAAATTGGAAAAGAAAAGCAAATATCAGGGTGAATCGCTTAATGAAGTGGTATTATCTCCTGAAAATTTCAATATAAAAAAAAACATGACTATATACATATACATGTACACATATATAGTAATGACATATAAAGGATTTCTTCCTATGAGTCATAGTCAAAAAGTCTGAATAACACCACTGACCTAGGGGGCTCAGGGGACTCACTTTCTGGGTTTCTACTGCTACAGACTTGGGTTTAGGCTTAGAGTTATGCATGAGACAGTAAGGAAGGCATCAAAGCCTTCTCTTGTCTTGTCTGAGCATCTACCTTATGAGGAAAAGCTGGGGTAGAGCACAAAGTGAGACCTGGCTACAAACCCTCATTGGGGTAACTCTCACCAAACTCACTGATACTAGTTTGTGAGGTTCGTGTGAGGGTCCTGATTAAATCATGTTCTCTGCAGCCACACTGCCTCAACCATGGCTTTGCCACAATGATAGCTTAGATTATTTTTCAAAAATATTCACTCCTGTTTCTTGCCTCCCACACATACACACAATCCCTACAGGAAGAGTATACTTCCCTGACCCAGTGATTTGGAGTTGGTTACAACTCACTCTGCCTCATGGTAGAATTGGTCATAAGTCACTCTGTCTCTGGCCTCTGGCTCTATGTAGCCCTACCCATGGCTTAAGCTATATGTGAGTTGTTTTGGCCAATGGGATATTAGAGATGGCACCTGTGGAATGTGAAATACCCTCATGTATCTCTATCATCTTAAGAGGTGAACATGCTCTGGTTAGGTATCTGGTCCCACACGGAATGGAGCCCCATAAAAAGAGAATACCTATCAGAACAGAACCCCCACAAGATGGATGTACATCGATTTTTAAAATAGAAACATAAGCAAAATGTGTTCAAAGGACATAAGCTGGGCATGGTGGCACATGCTTGTAATCCCAGTACTTGGGAGGCTGAGACAGGAGGACCAGGGTTCACAGCCAGTCTCAGCTACTTAGTGAGGCTCTCCGAAATTTAGCAAGACCCTGTTTCAAAATAAAGAATAAAAAATAGGACTGGGGGTGTAGCTCAGTGGTAGAATGCCCCTGGGTTCCATTACCAGTACTGCAAAAAAAAAAAAAAAAAAGAAAGAAAAAAAAAGGGTATGAAGTATTCAATAAATTACTTAACAGTCTCGAATTAATTATGGACAAACTGGTATCTCTTTTCAACCACTCAGGTATAAATAGAGTTTAAACACTGCAGGTCAACAAAAACAGTGAGCTTGGGAAAAGAATGACAAGGATGAAAATTGAAAGCATTATGAGTTTAGAGACCACATTGAAGTCTTTCCTGATAACAAGCCACTAAGCTTATGGTAAATTGATCAAAACAAAACCAAAAAACCTTCCTGAAACACTGACATATGTACTTTTTTGGGGGGAGGGAGATACTGGGGACTGAACCCAGAGGCATTCTACCCTGAACTACACTTCCAGTCCTTTTTATTTTTTCAAACAGGATATTGCTAAGTTACCATGCACAGGCCTCAAACCTGCAATCCTCCTGTCTCAACCTCCCAAGTACCGAGATTACAGGTATGAGCTACCACACTCAGGTTATACTACCACACCTGGCTAGCACTCACGCTTAAGAAAATAATTATTTGCATCCTGTCCTGATGAAAATATGTGACTTCAAAATAAGAATTTAAGTAGGTATCATGGCCAATAAAGTGAGGCTCATACAAAGAAATAAATCAAACAGACCACAGACTTCTCTTCAGTAATACTCAATGCTAGCCGGGCGTGGTGGCGCATGCTTGTAATCCCAGCATTCAGGAGGCTGAGACTGGAGGATCCGGGTTCGAGGCCAGCCTCAGCTACCTAGTGAGGCACTCTGCAACCTAGTGAGACCCGGTTTCAAAATAAAGAATAAAAAATAGGGCTGGGGGTGTAGCTTGGAGGTAGAATGCCCCTGAGTTCAATCCCCAGTACCGCAAAAAAAAAAAAAAAACTCAATGCCAAAAAATATATCTATACGTGTGTGTGTGTGTATATATATGTGTATGAAATTGGCATTTACAAACAGCTGAAGAAAATGAGAGAAATTTTCTTTCATTATATTGTTGAATATTATTCTGTTCTTTTCAGAACCATTAACCCTACTTACATTGGACCTCCTTTGTTATTTTTTCTATAATCATTTGCATATTTTTTTCACATTTCATCTTGTAGGATACCCATACTATCCAGCATGTCCCGAACTGATTATTCTATTGTATTTACCTTATTTTTGTTTTTTTTCTAGTGTGAGCAGCTGTTACTCAAAGAACAGCAGAAAGAGGACATAGGGTAGGAAATAGAAAATGAACTAGAGCAGTCCAGAACTTCAATTCTGTTCTGGTGTCTGACTCATCCTATCATTACATATCTAATTTTCTTTTCTCTAGACTCACATCTGCCCTTCGTTTTCAGCACTCAAAAGTCAGTGGTAATCTGAAAAGAGCTCCTAACCATCACCTCTTTACTAAGGGCTCCTCTCTCCCCGCCTCTAGCATGTGCCACATCTCCCCCAACAGCCTCTCCTCTTCAACACTCTAAACCGCGTCATTTTTTAATATCACGCTGGGGCCTCTCTGTAGATAATACCCACTTCTTCCAAGTCTCCCTCAGAGCTCCCAATTTCCCTATTCTTACCAAAGTTGATTAGATAGGCACAGCTACAAAAGTCATCCTGAACAGAAATCTCTCTCACTCACAACCTAGAAGATACCTGTCAGTCATCACGATCCTTCCTCAGTCAGATCCAGACTTCACCCAACCCAGAAAAGTTCTTTCGTGGTTTATTCTTGGAGATTGGTGCCACTTCCTTGTTTTGTTGAAGATAAACTTTGTTCTTTTTGTTGTTGTTTTTCAATTTTAAGAGAAAGAATTTTTGTTACTCTGCTGTTATGCTATGTGCCTTTTAAAACAACAGGGTTTTTGGTTTTTTTTTTTTTTTTGTACTTGAAATGTGATCAAATAATTTAAAGAGCTGGACTAGTCAAAACTGTCCATAGAAGATACTAAACATATTACACATTACACTAGTAACTTTACCAGCAAGAATTATCACAAAAAGAGATTGACAGATCAACTGACTCAACTGAAAATATTCAAATATTTTAAAAGAAATATAAGACTAGAAGACAACATAGATGTACATGTTTTCTCTCTCAATATGAAATTATTTCTAACTATAATACAAAAGCAGAGTGCTGTGGTTTGGATCTGAAATATCCTAAAAAAAAAAGCTCATGTAGCCAGGCGTGGTGGTGCACGCCTGTAATACCAGCATTTGGGAGGCTGAGATGGGAGGATCTGGTTCGTAGCCAGCCTCAGCTACCTAGTGAGGCCCTCCACAACTTAGGGAGACCCTGTTTCAAAATAAAGAATAAAAAAAAAATAGGGCTGGGGGTATAGCTCGGAGGTAGAATGCCCGAGTTCAATCCCCAGTACTGCAAAAAACAAAACAAAACAAAACAAAAAAACTCATGTGTTGAAGGTTTGGTAGCCAATGCAGCAATGTCTAGAGGCAGGGATTTGGGAAGTGACTGGATCAGAGGGACCTGACTTCATCAGTGGATTCATCCGTTGACAGCTAAATGGATGACTGGGAGGTGGTGGAAACTAAAGGAAGGCTGGAGGAAGTAAGCCATTGGGGGAAGGCCCTGGAAGAGTATTGCTTGTTCTCAGCTTCCCCTGCCTCAACTCCTGCTTCCCAGATGTCACGAGCTGAGCAGCTTTCCTCGGCCACGCCCTTCCACCATGACATTCTGCAGCACCTCAGGCCCAAAGTGATGGATCCAGCCAACCATAGACTGAGACCTCTAAACACATGAACCAAAATAAACCCTTTTTTCTCCAAGTTGTTATCCTCAGATATGTCTCACAATGATGAAAAGCTGACTAAAACACAGAATTCCAAGGTGAAGAGACTCCCAGAGTAGAATACATGAAAAATTTAAATGTTGGTATATCAAAAACATAAATAAAAATAAAATGTGAATAAAAAATGGGAAATTTATGATATATAAAAGACAAAATGTTAATACTCTTCATATATAAAGAACACTTATATTTTTAACAAGAAATTATCAATAGAAATATGGACAAAAATATGAAGGTAAAAATTTGTTGTTCTATTTCTAATGTCTTCAGGATGCAAGGTACTATTGTAAGATCAGAATATACATTGATGGAAACTTTCTAAGAGGTAGTTTGATAGCATAAATCAAAGGTCTTAAAACTTCACATAGTTTCTAACTCCAAAATTATATCTGAACAAATACATTTTGCTAAAAATATAATCAAGCCAAATAATTACAAATGTGAGCAAAGATGGATCTTCAATCATATTTATAGCAGTAATCCTTGAAACCCCCCAAAATCTATGACCAGACTAAAATGTTCAGCAATGAAGAATTAAAGAGTTTGACACATTCAAATGATACAATGCTATGAATATATTAAACATTATTATAGAAGAACATTAATGATATGTAAAAATATTCCTCGCATTGCTAATTTTTAAATAATGATCAAAATAGAGTACGATTACTTCTTTAAAGATACACATTAATATTCTAATAACATTGGAAGTATATATAACAAAATCCTAACAGATGGCAAAAATAAAGGTGATGTTTATTTTCATCTGTTTCCTGTGTTTTTCATGTTCTTATAATCTTTGTTTTAAATCAGAAAAAAAAACATACAAAGGTAATTTCAAAAGAGAAAGAAAAGAATTGAGTCCTTTAAAACCATAAATGATTTTTATTAAAAAAATATTCTTCCTTACTCTTGTTATTTTCAAAATAAAATGCTATTAGATTTATAGATGAAGGCTTGGAGAACAAATGTGTTTGAGTATTTGACCACAATAATTTATAGCATACATTGGCTAGAGCTCTTCAGTGCTGACAAATTCCAGAAAGTAATTGCATAAAATACTTGGAGAGGAAATTGCTTTATGTTTCCATGCTATTTATGGAAATTAGCATCTGTATAAAAATAAACTGAGAGCAATCACAGTCATAAACCTTGAAATGTGGTTTCCACAAGATGTTAGCGGTGGTGCTTTATGAACCATTAGTGATGTGATAGAGAAACACCGCCTATTTTTTTTTTTTAAGTTATGAAACAATTACATATAATTGGGGGTTTTTCCTCTTGTATCTTTAATCTCCCCCTTTCTCCTGGATGTTTCCCTTTTGGAGTACAGATGTACTGAAATATGCTTTGCTAAGAAAAAATCTTATGATCCTGTCTCCCTCTCAAAGAGTAGTATACATTTCCTTTATTCAGTGTTTCAGCCTTCTGCAATCCAGATCAGTCCCCAGACTAACTCCTGCAAAGTTAACCAACCGTTTTCCAAGGACAGGGTGAACTTTTACTTTCCTGTGCCCCTAAAACTTGCTCAAAACCTACAGAACTTTCAATTCTTCCATCTCTCTCAATCTCCTGTCATCGTCTATCAAGTTCTGTCCCTTCAGGTTCTGAAGCAGTTCCTGTGTTAGCGTCCACCACACTTAGCAGACTGACTTTCAGTTCTCATCATCAGCATCTTGGACTACTGCCAGAGGCCTCCCAAGTACCCTTCACTCTGCTGCATCCCCACTGGCCGACGGAGCCCTGGCAGTGCCTCTGGTCACCTCCTGATCAACACCCACAGGACTGCATGCTGCAGACTGAAGAAAGTTCTTGGCATGTTCTTCAAGTCTTCTCCACCATCCTTATCTCCTCTCCAGGCTGCCATGTGCCCTACTCTTTAAATACACAGTGTCAACGGAAGCTAAAAGGAGGAAACAGACTAGAGAGGCATTTCTGAGATGGAGCAAATGGGAATTGGTGGGCACATGGGCGCAAAGCAAGGATGATGGCAAAGAAGGCATCTGGGGTGACCGAGGGTTCTGGCCGATGAGCTGATGGAGGGTCCAGGCACAGAGAGCCAGCAGGGTGAGAGGCAGGGACTCTGTTTGAGAAGTGCCGTATTTGAGGCTGTCAAGGGACATTCCAGGGAGGTGCACAGTTGCCCATCAATACCCACATCTACCCATGGACGAGGCAGACAGAGGTTCTCAGAGATACTTGGCCTCTTTCATTTTGGAGGAGTTCTTGAATTCAAAAAAGAAAAACTAAAACAAGATTGTTGAGATTGCATTTTATTTTCAACATTTACATTTAACAGTTAATGCAAACTAATGGGAAACTTGTTGTGCTTTTAATATATATACTCCTATTTGAAGAGAATATTTAAAGCTTAAATTTGAGAGGCTCAATCATTAGGAGGCGTGGGAGTGCATGTGACAAACTCAGGCCTCTAGAGAGAAAAACCAGAGGAGTGACTGAGGCTGCTCTGGGAGAGCATGTGCAAGGAGAGGGGGGCAGAGGGCTGAGCTTTGGGAATGAGCAACATCTCAAAGGAGTCACCTGTGAGCCAAAGAGGGAGCTGAGGACGAGAAGGTCACAGAGACAGAAAGAGGAAAAGGAGTGCACATGCCACAGACGACACACTGGACCTCAATGGATCTCCTGGGTCTGGCCAGCAGCTCCATCCTGCTCTGGAGCTTGGGTACAACCTGGTAGTTAAGTGGAGTCTGCGTCTAGGATGAGTTTGGGTCACTGGTGTCAACACAGATTGGAATGTTTATCCAAAATCCCTCCCCAAAGGACAAGGTCACACAGGAAGGACATTCAAGACATAAAACCTGGACTGATGGAAAAACTACTGAACTCTGAAACACAGGGAAGAGAAGGAAGGCCATAGGGTGTACTGAATGTGTAGTGAAGCACTCACCACTGAGCAGGAACTATTCTAAGAAAATGTTCAAATAAGTGAGCAAAGATGTGAGCATCAGATGTTCATTACAGGAAGCTGATACTAAACACATCCCAAGTGTTCAATAAAAATGATGTGTCCAGAAGTACAAGGGAACACAGACATTACAAATGAAAGTGAAGAAAACGAGAGACACTCAGAGATCGGGGTACATGCAAACAGAGATCAGAAATCCACTTCCAAGATGGACATCTGCTTAAACAGCGAATCTGCTGGCCTAAGCCTGGGCCTACCAGGATGAGGGAAGAACTGAAGGAAGCTTAAGCAACAGAGAGAGGCGAGAAGGAAGCACAGGAAGATCTGGCCTCCCAGGTTGCAAGGTCAAGGGGATACCACCCAAAGGCGCTGAGTTTAGACTATCCTGCCAGCACTGCCCGCTAAGGCTGCCTGCCAGGTGAGAGGATGTCGGTGGCAAGTGGCAAGCTGACACTGGACACCTGATGCAGGGGAGGTCCTGCAGGACCCTCTGGAGAACCTGCACCTGCTACCAAGACCACACAGTGGTCAGGGAGAAACAGTGTTAGTGTTGGCATCCACATAAGTGGAGAGCTGTTTGCTCTTCTGCCATCCCCTCGCCCTGTTTCCCTCCCCCAGAAAAGCCTGATCCAGAAAAAAATCAAGGGAAGTAGTATTTCAGAAGCACCATCCGCATGCTTCTATGGCAGGAGAAGAGAGTAGCCCACTTCAGATACTCAGAGCCATGCATCAAGTCTAGCCTAGAGTGAAGAGAAATGAGTTTTAAATCAAGCTGGGAACCACTATATTAAATTGAACTAGACTCTTAATAATGGAAAGTAAATCTTCCAAAGATTTCATTAAGGGATGAGAAAAAGGAATTCGACCATGCATGGCTGGACTGGTACATTTACACCCCCACTGAGCTGAGACTCCTCACCAAATCTGTCTTTCAGAGACTCAAAGCTCCCAGATTGCTCGAGATGGGGCAATGCTCAGGAACATCCTGACTATGACTTACCAAGGCCGGCCAAATCCAGGCTGACCTCAGGGAACTGTGTGCTGTGTCAGAGTCAGGGATGCTATGAGCTGATAACATATCTCCTAGGGCAAGTACTGTTGTCTGGGGCTGTGTGCCTGGAACCCCATCCTCTCTGCCTACAAGTGACATGATCAAGGGTGACAGAAACATCATGGGTAACCGGGGCAACCTGGACGGTGAGGTTGCTGTGGAGCGTGCCACTGCTGTGGAAAGAGGCCTGGGCTGGGCCACCAGCACTTAAGAGGCCCTTCAGTCCTTGGGCCAGCTCTGCAGCTGTGCAAACCCCTCTGTGCACCTATGACTGCATCTGGGTTATTAGAGACAGAGGAGAGATGCCTGTGGGCAGCAGGTAGAGGTCAGGATTTAAAGTCCACCCCTGACATCCTGTATTAGTTTCCTCTTGCTGCTGTAACAAAGCACTGCAAATGCAGTGTCTTAAACAAGACATGTTGATTCTCTTACAGTTCTAGAGGTCAGAAATCCAAAATGAGCTTTTATAGAGCTAAAACCAAGGTGTGATCAGGGCCAGTTGCTTCTGAAAACACTAGGAGAGAATTCTCTCCTCACCTCTTCTGACCTCTGAGTGTTGCTGGCATTCCTTGGCTCCTGGCAGCATTGCTCTAGTATCTGGTTTCCGGGGCAGCATCTCCTACTTCCTCTGCCTTGTCCTGTGACCTTCTAATAATTGTTGTGCTTGTATGATCCAGGATAATCTCCCCAGCCTCAAGATCCTTAATCACATCTGTAAATTCCTTTTTGCCACAGAAGGAACATTTGTGGGCTCCAGGGATTAAGAGATGTACATACTAGGAGATCATTAGTCAATCCACCACACAGCCCCACCTATATGATAATGATCTGGGAGGGCATCCACCTAAACCACAGGACCTGTGGGTCCACCCTGTCACCAAGCCTCTGCAGGATTGCCCCACCCCACAATCAGAAACAACATGGAAGTCATTCTGCCTTAGACATACGTTCTAACAAGACCCAGAGAAGCTTAGTTTACAGGTTGTGCTCTGACATTGTCAAAATCTTCTTCCTTGCCTGAGGCCACCAACGTTATAGGGCAGCTCTTCCAACAAGCCGCCAGAACCACTTCATCTAAATATCTCCTGTTTTGCAAAGCCAACACCTGGGGGGACTTGTTCCAGTGGACATCTATGAACTTGGCAAGAGGGTGGTCAAAGATCATAGCATCTTTCGGAAGAGGCCATGCCACCCAGAGTCACAGGAGGGACAGGACTCGTCAAGGGATCTGAGCAGCACAGTATCTCCCCAAAGGAAAACCTTGGTGTAATTGTTTAAAGAGATAATGGCAAGCCACATGACCAAGGCTGAAACCAATTCCAGAAGAGTGTGCCAGAGAGCTAGGAAATCTATCTTATGACTATTCAATTAGTATAAACAGGAGGTTGTTTATTACTCTCCTGGGAGCGAGAGAGGAAAGCAAGCTGTACCTCAGGGGACAATCGACATGAGACACATCCTCAAGGTGTCAGGAGAAAGTCTGAAAGGCCCAGGAAAACCTCAGGCTGGAAGAGAGGTAGAACTGCAGTTGCTGTGTCCTCCAGGAAGATCGAGGTCCCTGGAGAGATGGGGAGAACCACAGGAAGCTTGCAGGGCCCAGGAGACTGGAGAAAGGAAGGAGGTCTTTCCTGTAGTCTGGGTGAGGGGAACTGTGAGCTCCAGTAGCAACGGTCAAGAATGAGTTAAGAGGCAAGGACTGAGCCTCGCGCCTTGGCCTGCAGTCTATCACAACCACCTGGGGTCAGCGAGTTCTAGCTAAGTTTCAGCTGACTTGATAAGGGAAACCTAATTTTGTTAATCAGCTGGAACAGCCCATGCTCCTTACAGCTCATTCTCACCCAAGACTCGTGCCACCTGGGAGCAGCACTCATGAACCAAGGAGAAACAGAACACCAAAGTCACAAGATGCCTCAGACAGGCCACTTCCTGTCAAGCCCAATCCCAACCCAGGGAAAACTCCCTGAGACAGCCCTGGCCACACCTGCAGGAATCTCCCTTAAGAAGATCAGGCCCCACCTCCCAGCTCTGCAGCATCTCCTCTTGGAAGCCCGTGGCTCTTGAATGCCCCCTACAGCTGGGTGGAGGAAATACAGGCACCACTCCAGCCTCAGACCTTTGCTAGCAGCAGCAGCAGCAGCAGCCAACAACAGAGCTGACATTTATAGTGAACTTACCACATGCCAGACACTGCATTGTTTTTACTCTTTTCCACTTCACAATGGGCTAACTCCTCCCAACAATTCTGTGAGGTAGGTACTATTTTTTTTTTTTTTTTTTTTTTTTTTTTTTGCCGTACTGGGGATTGAACTCAGGGGCATTCTACCTCCGAGCTATACCCCCAGCCCTATTTTTTTTATTCTTTATTTTGAAACCGAGTCTCACTAAGTTGCGGAGGGCCTCACTAGGTAGCTGAGGCTGGCCTCGAACCCAGATCCTCCGGTCTCAGCTTCCCGAATGCTGGGATTACAAGCGTGCGCCACCACGCCCGGCTAGGTAGATACTATTATTACTGCCAAGCCACACATGCACAGATGTGGGACTGAGATGTGATGCAGGGGTGCTGGTATGGCACTGGGTTCAAGCCCTGGGTGGTACGGATGGAGAGGACCACTAGTCTGAAGCCTCCTTTTATAGCCCTCCAAGCACACTGCCTTGATACATGGACATAGCACTGCCAAGGCCCAGATATGGAAAAACCCAGACGCGGTCAGTGAGTGATTCAAGCTGGGCAAACACTGCCCTTGGCCAAAGGTCAACAGACTGCCTCAAAGCTCACTGGAATTTTATAGGGTGATAGAAGGCGAAATGAAACGTGGTGCCTTGAAGCCTCAGCCCTATTCCACCAGGACCAAATCTCTGAAGCTTTCATGGCCTCTTTCAGATGTTTTGATGGGACAGAAAATAACTCTCCAAGCTTTTACCCCAGTGACTACATCCTGCTGGCCAGATAAATCCTCAAGGCACCCTGGAAATACTTAACTTGTAACAAAAGATACCTTTAAACTATGGTTATGGGGAAGCATCTACAGCATGGGAGCGTGGGGAAGATGTTCCTCCCTAACCAGTTCTCTGTGTGTCACAGAATTCATGGAACACTGGAGCTGAAGAGACCTGGAAGACACTGAGTCCAAGAGAGTAAAGCCAGAGGCAGAAGTCGGCCTGGCTTATCCCAGAGTATATATCTTCATTCATGCATATGTGCTTACTCAGCAGACATGTAGGCCCTTGGCTAGATCTCAAGAGTATACAGGCCACCACGCCATGTGCCTGAGAAGTGACATCTTCAGGGACAGGTTGCCTAGTTCTAATTCACACAGGACATTCCCCTGGGTCAGCAGGGACACAATATAGGCTAAAACGTGCTCTGTGTTTTTTAGATCTGGGGCCACACACTTCTTGGCTGAATCCATACTAGTCTGGCTTTCATTGCTTTACATACTGGGAGATTTAATAAGAAAGCTGGATGATCCAGCTATCTTGGAAAGTAAGCAGATCGGGCAACCCTGGGCTTGCATTCCCACTTAGCAAGGAGCAGCTGAGTCGAGTAAAGGCTGCTCTTAATAGACGAAGCATGGGTTCGGCCACTGTCTCCACCACCCTCTGTTGCCTCTTAGCTTCTTGCCTTTGTTTGAGTCTGTTCAGGAGGCAAATAAGGATGCATTGCATGAGCTCTCCCCCCCTCCCCAGGTTGATAAGACAAGAGTCTGAAGAGAGGACTGCAAAATAGTGGGATGTGTGTCCACAGAGGTAAATTCAGAATATTCACTCTGGATGAGCTAGGGCAAGAACCTGGTTCTGCCTATTCATGGTGTCCTGGCCTCCAGCAGCCCAGTCTCCACACAGCCATGCTAGTCTAAACAGACAGGGTCTGGGATGGCCCAAATCCTCACCGGTGCATGGTGTTCGCAGTGGAATCAAGGCTCTGCTCAGAAATCAGAGAGGACGCCCCAAAGTATTAGGATTATCCTTATATCTAGTCAACCAGAAATACCATAGGCCAGAGGTAAGAAAGTCAGTCGGTCTCTGGTACAGGATTAACACTAATCATATCTTATGTGGTCTAGAATAACGTTCGTAAGGACACAGGGATGCCCCCCAATCCCCTTCCCTCCCTCCTACCTGTTGGAGAGCAGAGTGGTACACAGAGACCATCCACATCAGCAGCCACCAGGGGCTCTTCCAGGAAGCCATGGGTCTGGTACCCTAGGGGTCTCACTTGCAGCCTACAAAAGAGGAAAGAGTCGGTTTCCAGATAGCTCTGGCCCCAGTGTCTGAGCCCATGACTTAAGAAACCAACCAGAAGGAGGAACCCTGGAGCCCAGACGATGTCTTGGAGTTTGTGTTGGTGCAGGATGGGGCTGCAGACTGCAAGGTGCAGGCAATCTCAGGCTCCCTTTAGGATGGATCCACGTCAAGGTGAGGAGGGGGCTAGAAGGTCTCCGGTAGTCAGCCTCCAGCCCTCCAGGAGCCAAGGCAACCCTGCACCAGCCGCCCATCTGTCAGCACCAGGGTGTGGCTACTGGCATGTGACTCAGGAAACCAGCACGGAGCCAAGGGTGAGGGCACCTGCCAGCTTCTGCTCCTTGAGGCAAAAATGAGTCTAACACCGACTAAACCAGCCCAGAGAGGAAAGGGACCTGCCTAAGGTCACACAGCAAGACAGTGACATTCTGGGAGTGGAACACAGGGCTTCGGGTACTGCAAGGATTTTCCCACTAGGTGACACCCAGAGCCTCTCTCTGGGTCCCTTGAGGGAGGGTTGGAGGGCACAGTCTGGCACAATCTCCTAGAAGAAGGTGAGGGTGAACCAGCAGAGATTACCTGGGACCTGGAAGGCAGCGGGGGCTTTTTCCCCCCTGAGCTTTCCTGTCACCTTACAGGGAAATCACTATGAGTCGAGACTGGAAAAGCCGAGGTCACAGTCGACTCTCGCTTCGCCCCGCGGGCGCCTTGGCGGAGCCAGTGTCCGGGGGCGGGTCGGTGGCTTCCCTCCATCTGGAGAGAGCATTAAGGGCCTGGTCTAATGCGATCCGCAAATGCGCTGCTGTTCCCGACCTGAAGCGGCGGCTGGGCTGCAGGGAGGCTGCGAGCGCTGGGTCCTGCGACTGCACCCCCTCGCTCCCTCTCACCAGCCTTCCTAGCGCACACGCCTGCGACTGCCGGCTGCCTGGCCCTGGCTTCCCCAGCGCCCCCACCGTGTCCCCAGCACCCCACGCCCACTTTCCACAGCGTGCGCCCGGCCTCCGCCCTCTGCGCTCCAAGCGCCGGGGAGACCCAGCTACCAACCGCCCGGACCTTCGGGAGCTCGAGGGGACCCACTGCAAACCACCCGCTTTCAACCTGGAACCCCCAACCCTGAAAGAAACCCACCCCTGTGCAATCCCCTCCATGATCCAGAGCGCCCCTTGACCTGTGGAAAGCTCGAAAGGCTCTCCCCCAAACTCCCAGAACCCTACGGAGTGTACCGGTCCCCGCTGTCCACGCCTGGAGGCGCATTCTAGTCCTGGAGGCCCCCCGAGGCCCGCGTGGCACGCCCCCACGCCTCCTCCGAGCCCTCCGACCCTCCGGGAGCGGCCACTCGAGTCCCGTCCCCTCGGTCCCACGAGGTGCCCTTCGCCCAGCTAGCTGCACCCACCGTGCGCCGCAGAAGGTCTGGACGTGCAGCCCGGGGCTGCGCGGCTCGGCGTGCGCCCAGGAGAGGCGGGCAGCGCGCCCGTCTGCACCTCGTGCGGAATCCGGCCCCGGACCTTCCCCGACGCCGGCCTCCAGCCCGCGGCGCCGCAGTGGCCGCCGCGAAATTAAACGGGGCTGGGACGGGCCGCCCCGCCTGTCCCGCCCCTCCGGGCGCGCGGAGCGCAGCGCTGGCCCGGCCCAGGGCGGAGGGCGCCCGCCACCTGCGCCGCCGGGCAAGTGCACGTCGCGCCCCGAACCGTGCGCCCGCGCGGGCACTGCGCCTGGACCCGGGCCGGGGGCTGGGGGGTCAGGAGACCAGGCGAAGGCCGGCCGGGCTCGGCCACAGCGAGACGCGGCTGGAACGCTCCTCCGCCCGCTTCCTGGAAGCCGCTCCTCGCCCTGGGCCGGCCGCCAGGCGCTGTGCCAAGAGCCGGGATTGCCGACGCCGGCAGGCGCGCTGGGGAAAGGGGCCGCCCGCCTCGCCCGGGCCAGAGCGGGGTGCGTCGCCCCCTCGCCTCCCGCCGCCTCCGCCCGCCCCGCCCGGGCGCCAGTTCTACGAAGCCAGGCCCAGCCCGCGCCGAGGCTGCCCGGGACCGCTGGCTCGTGCCTGGGAGCTCCGGCGCTTCCGCCCGGACCGGACCTGAGCGAGAGACCCACCGCCCCTCCCAGCACCTCCCCGCGATGCCCCGCACAGAGCCCGCACCGGGCCCACGAGGTCGCTGACCAGGGGCTGGACGTGGGCGACCCAGCAGGGCGCCTCTTAAGCCAAAATACCTGGTCCCGGGAGGTCTGGGTATCAGGACTCCACAGCTGCGGGGGATTTGGGGTGAAAGTGGCCACATCAGGGGCTGGGGTGAGGTCCCCTGTGGAATTATAGACGCAAAGAGAAATCTGGGGAACTGAGAGTTTGGGTTAATCTCCGCGATAGAAACCAAGAGCCAGGGGATTGAGGTCCGCAGGATTGATTACCCTCCGCCTAAGTACCACCACCAGGCAGTCATTCCCTTAAAGGCGGCCGCTGAGCTGGGCATCGCACGACTTCTTCTCAAGGGCCTGTGGCAGTGGTTAGTTAGTACCCTCGTGTCTCACCTGTGATAAATCAGACTCCTCGGGGTAAATAGCTTTCCCACGGTGAGTAGAGAAGCTGAGACTGGACCCCCAGGTTTGCTCCTCCTGGAGTCCCGGGGTTCATCTCCAAAGTGACTCTCTGCCTGCTGGAAGGTCTGAGCATTTCAGATCCTGCTAGAGCCTTCCCCAGGTGCTATGGTCTCCCTCATCTGCTCCTGCCTCCCGCACTTCCACGGCTTCTTCTGGCCAAGAGGAGGATCTGCAAAACCTTCTGCCCACTTCAGGTACAGTGGTCAGATTCCTGCAGAATGTGAGGACAGGTCGAGGTGATGGAGTTTAGGGAGGGCAGGACTAAGCCAGAATGGACTCACCTGTGCACAGGTGATTCTTTGTTCTCTAGAGTTATGTTCTGAAGTCACTGGTGCAATGAATTTGTGAATGGTGAGCCGTTGCTACCAGGAGAAATAACAGAGTGAGCTTCCTACAAGCCCCTGGTCACAGCATTTTGATCAATTAACACACTACCTGGCTTTTTGTGTGTCCTATGTAAAAGCATCTCATTGCACATACATTGTTGTGTCATTAACCCTGAGCTCAGACCAACAGCTCAACCAGCTGCAGGCCAACCAGACCAACAGACCAACCAGCTGCAGCTGGTCTAACCCACGTACTTGCTCCAGAAGGCACATCACAGCCTCACCCACATGATGAAGCTAGAGGGCACTGGGCACTGCACATGGGCTGCTTTACACAGTGAGATCCCTCAGCAAAAGAGAAAAGACAGTATGGCAACAAGAGAATAAGAGACCTTTCATGATGCTTATGCACAGTATAAAAGCTGAAACTAGCCAGGTGTGGTGATCCACACCTGTAATCCCAGGACCTGGGAGGCTGAGACAGGAGGATCGCAGGTTTGAGGCCAGCCTCAGCAATTTAGCAAGACATTCATCAACTTAGAGAGACCCTGTTTAAATTTTTTCTTTAAAAAATGGGTCAGGGGTGTAGCTTGGAAGTAGAACATACCTGGGTTCAATTCTTAGTACCTAAAAAAAAAAAAAAAAAAAAAAAAAAAAAAAAAAAAAAAAAAAAAAAAAAAAAAAAAAAAAAAAAAAAAAAAAAAAAAAAAAAGCTGAAACAAGAAAGGCAGAGCATGGTCTCCTCAGACCCTGGGAGCTCAGCTAGGAAATTACTTTGAAAGTGTTGCTAGTATTGATTCTGGGGTTACAGGTAGATGACTTCAAAAATAGGGACTTTACAAATGATGAGGAGGGATGGTACATGTTCCTCAAATCAGAATAGCTGGAGGAATGTTAACATTTCAACAAGTTTAGGATGTGCCAGGAATGATACTAACCTGTGTTAACTCATTAGTCCACACAACAGCCTAGGGGGTAAATTTCATTTTATTCCCATTTTTGCAAATGAGGAAGCTGAAGTAGCAAGGTTTCCACACCATGTGTTCTTCGCAACGAGGCTAGCTATACCACCTTCAGATCACTCATAGTCTAAAAACAGCCATGACGTGTCATGGAGGCGATTGCAAAATGCACATGAATATTCAAGATGAAACAGAGAATTCAAAGAAACAGTCTGCCTGTGGGGTGGCAGCCGCTCAGGAGGGCCCGGAGCACGCCTCTGGAGCTGGGGCTCTGGCTAAGGCAGTAATGTCTCAGCAGGACTTCCTGCCTCATTTTCCCCTGGGCCGTTTTGATCCTAAGCCAGGCTCCAGAGGGCCACCTCTCTCTCCAGCAGGTTCCACCTGGCACCAGGCTGCCCCCACCAAGAGCAGTTGGTCAGAAGAGAAACACCGCCGGGCCCCCACAGAGGCGCCCCTTCCTGTTAACCCTTGCAGGTCAATCCTACACGCGTGGCCGAGCGGCCACAGTCTTGGGAAGCAGGAAGAGGAAGAGCCTGAGAACTGGGACTCTACTGAGGAGCGGGCTGGGCCACAGGAGTGACCCCTAGACCTCACCGCCCACTACACTTTCCTTTACCATTCTGCCTGCACGGAGATGGAGCCCTGCCTCAGTCAAGCACGAACTCCTCCCTCCCCCTTCCCACCCTCCTGGCCCAAAGGTTTAAGCAAGACATTGCCAAGGGCATGGGGTGGAGAAAGATGGAAGAGAGGGAAGAAAAGGAATTAAAGGACCCCAAGAGAGCCCAAGTGGCTGATTGGGCTATTGGGTGTGGCTGCCCACCTAATCCGTCTCTGGGTTGGGGGTCAAGCCCCTTTCTACTCAGCTCCTGAGCTGTCCCCCATGAAAACCCTTGCTACCTGACTGAGGACATGACCAGCATTTAGACTGAGAGGTCTAGGAAACCAGGTCTCATTTCCCTCCTAAGACCCATCTCCTTGGGTTCCTGGTTTTTACTGCCGATCTCAGGATCTGCTTCTTCCTGTGTGAGTTTTGGGGATTCTGACCCTGACTCCAGGCATCGCTCATCAAATCCAACCAGATAAGCACAGCAGTGCAACCTTCGGAGGAGAGAGGTACCGAGAGGAACAGGGAAGTAACTGTTGGTGATGGTGGGTACTGTGCACGTGTTTTACTCTAAGAGAGAGGGAGTATGAATTCAGGGCATCATCTGCAATTTGTTCTTCATACAGAATTATTCTTTGCGCTTGCAGGGGCATGCAGTGGTCCTGGGAAGCACATTCAAGAAGACTATGCTGGAGGTTCAGAGGGAAAAAGGATCTGGAGGCCGATGCTGTACCAAGTACCATTAACCACAGTAAACCAACAGATATACTCACACTCACAGCCGAGGCCCCCAGGGGTAACAGACCAGGATATTAGATGGCCTGGTGCTTGCTGGGCAGGAGACTGCCAAAAAATGCTTCTCAGAAAACCTGTAAGGGAGTTTGGGAATCAAGAGAGAGAAGGGGCAGAGGTGGCCTGTGGCTGGGGTCATATGATCTTTGGGAACCATGGAACAGAATACCTTAGACTTGACCTGACTTGAAGCATCAGGACCAGGCTGTTTCACCCACAGGCAGGCAGTCCCTTCCCCCAGAGCTGGGTGGTAGTAGAACCTCCTAGGTGGCTCCCATATCCAAGGACCATTCTTCAAGGAATGGGTGCGATTCCTTGGCTGCTGCACCCTGCTATGCCAAGAGACAGGTGCACCTGCTAGGAAAGGGCCTCCAGACAGGGCATCCTCATCATTCAGGGCTTTTCAGGATTCATCCCAAGCCCCGCATGGAAAATGTGTCCACCTAGATGGCTTTCCGACTGTCCAGAGGGGGGCCTTTCTTTTGTATGGAATTTTGTTTTATAAAATGCATTAGATTCTTTTTATGATTGTAGAGAAGTACATGCCATTTTTTAGGAAAAAAATATTCACCTACAAAAGGGTTAAACTTAAGTCAAGGAAAACACAAATCAAGTGGTAGATATTCCTTCAAATATGTACCCTTCATGGCCAGACAGGGCGGTGTCTGCCTGTAATCCCCATAGTTGGGAGGCTGAGACTGGACGATCACAGTTTGGAGGCCAGCCTCAGCAACACAGTGAGGCCCTCGGCAACTTAACAAGATCCTGTTTCAAAATAAAAATAAAAATAAAAAAGGCTGGGAGTGTAGCTCAGAAGGAAAAAGCCCCTGGGTTCACTTTCTGCAGAACTCACTCATATCTAGCACATCATCTCCATACTCCAGAACCCCATTTTATTCCAGAGTTGATTAATTTGAAGGGAAGGAACAGAATATAAAGTAAGAAGTTGAATTGCTCTAAATATCATATACTACGTTGTTCGGAAGTGTGATGGTTAAGTTCTTGCAGGTAGTCTAAAGGCTTGCTCAGAGAGCATGCTCTCCGAGGCTGTCTTGCCTTCCACCCGCTCTGTGCCACAGAATGAGCCGCCTGTTTAGTCTGCTCCCCTGCCTTCCCCTTACACCCTTAGCTTGGCAATATTTGGGTTGGAAGCGCCACAAAGGAACACTTGAAAAGTCCTTTTTCAAGTAGAAGTTCAACAAAAATATTTCTATGCATTAAGTTTTGCAAAGCACATTAGCTCTGAGAGGATTTTGATGGCCAACTAAGGATTTTTATCCCTTCTTTACCCAGACTCGGGGCAAAGATGTTCTCTGGATGAGTGTGAAGAATCAGACCCCACCATCAGACCCCACATCTGCATCTGGTCAGCCATTCAGTGGATGCAGTCGAGGGCCATATATACTGATGAACGGCACACCTGTGCAGGTGTTTGCAGCATGGCAGGACACAGCATCTGCCTGGCAGGGGTGAACAAGATGGTGCAGTGTGATGCAAATTCCCAGAATCTGCAGGAAGCTCTGAACACCCAGGGCTGGACAGCAGCTAGTTCAGTCTTGGGGATATTTGAGCTAAAATTTCAAATGAGATTTAAAGTTTAAACACAAGCACAAGATCTTACTGCAAAAAAAAAAATCTAAAATTTAATCTCCTTCTGTGTGTTATCCAATATAAAATAATTCCCTAATCTCTCTCTCAATCTCTCTCTCTCTCTCTTTTTTTTTTTTTTTTTTTTTGGTGGTACTGGGGATTGAACTCAGGGGCATTCTACCTCCGAGCTACAACCCCAGCCCTATTTTTTTTTTTATTCTTTATTTTGAAACTGAGTCTCACTAAGTTGCGGAGTGCCTCACTAGGTAGCTGAGGCTGGCTGCGAACCCGGATCCTCCTGTCTCAGCCTCCCGAATGCTGGGATTACAAGCGTGTGCCACCATGCCCGGCTTTAATTCCCTAATCTCAAAAGTGTGTGTTAAAATAATATAAGATAGCCGGGTGTGGTGGCACACACCTGTGATCCCAGCTACTCAGAAGGCTGAGGCAGGAGGATCACTTGAGTCCAGAAGTTGGAAACCAGTTTGTACAAGATAGCAAAAACTTGTCTCAAAATAACCGGAAAGATAACTATTATATACGCTCTGCCTTGGATACAATATACAAGATAAATAAGGAATAGATAATATAAGCAGCTTGGAAGTAGACCTAGGAAAAAGTGAATAAATTCAACACATGTTCTAAAACAATGTTTGTTTGTATTTGAAACTGAACCCAGGGGCATTCTACCTCTGAGCTACACCCCCCATCCTTTTTTTATTTTTTGTTTTTGAAACATGGTCTTGCTGGGTTGCTGGGAGTCTCACTAAATTGCTGAGTTGCTGAGGTTGTCCTTGAACCTGCAATCCTCCTGTCTCAACCTCCCAAGTACTGGAATTACAGGCAGGTACCACTATGCCCAGCTCAAATCCTATCTATGAAGGCAAAGGAGGAAAGAAATATTGCAAACCTATATTAGTTACTGTTTTGTCTTTCATACTCATCACACATTTATTTCCAGAGTGGTCTCTTCACTTACGTAGGAAAGTAAAAAAATTACACTCCTAGTCCACAGCTCTCCTCTCCACCACACAGCCACTGTTACCACGGCAGTTGCTACTCCTGAATCTCACCAGCCTCCAAGTCTCAGTCATGTGGATGGTTCTCTTTCCCAGTTTCCAGCATTAAAATAGAATTCTCCATCCTATCCACTTGGTAATTTCCGTGGGGAATGGCTTATTTGAGTCAAATCATCTTCTGGGATCAGAAATCTATCTGACCTGCAATTTCATGTCAGTATCAAGTTTTTAGAATTTCTTTTCCATTTTCTTTATTTAGGTTTTACGGAACACGGGACACTTTGTTCTTAATATTTCCTGGCCCCATAAATGAATCTGGGGATGCCTGTTTCATGAAGTGTTTTGATTTCTGTCTTAGTCTTAAAAAAAAACAACAACAAATAATAATAATATGCTGTTCTGGCACACATTTAATGAAACAGCATTTAGCAATTTCATGGGAAATGCCAAGCGAGTCCCACTCTTACTTTGATGGTTAACCAAAGACCCAGGCTTAGATTGAATTTCAAACTTGCCTTGGGGAATCTGGGGCTTCTGAGTGTATCTTTCAAGCTAAGTTCATAGTGGAAGAGCAGAAGAACAGAGCTGATAAAACTACCTACCTTCCTTCCTTCCTTCCTTCCTTCCTTCCTTCCTTCCTTCCTTTCTTCCTTCCTTCCTTCCTTCCCCACTGAACCAACTGAGGAAATGGTGAAGGCCCAGGATAAAATTAAAAGGGTGAGTTCATGGTGGTTATCAGCTGGTTTTGTCTTTTGAGAAGGAGAAATAAAGTTCCTATCATTACACTGCTTGGGAGGAATTATGCATGTACTGCATGCAAATTATAGAACCTCTGGAATTTCTTCCGTGATAAGACATATGGCTAGATGGTGGTTGGACAACCACCATCAACACCCATGGCTTTAACTACCAACTGGTTACTGGTGAGTCATCAGTATAAATCTCCAGCCCAGGCTACGTCCTGACTCTAGATCCAATGGTGTTTCCATCTCTTGCCATCCCAAGCAACACCACTATCTGTGTCACCCTCTCCCACCCCATACACCCCCTCTTCCCCTTTGTACCTTTGTGAATGACACCCAACTACCCACATCACATGTCAGAAATCAGGGAGCCAGAGGGTGGGATGGCTCACCCTTGAAATCCCAGTCCCTGGAAAGCTGAGACAGGAGGATCACAAGTTCACAGCCAACCTCAGCAACTCAGTAAGGCCCTCCACAACTTAGTGAGACTCTATTTAAAAATTTTTAAAAATAAAATAAAATAGGGCTGGGGGTGTAGCTCAGAGGCAGAATGCCCCTGGTTTCAATCAATCCCCAGTACCACAAAAGAAAGAAGGAAAGAAAGAGAGGTGGGGGGGGGGGAGGGAGGGAGGGAAAGAGGGAGAGGGGAAGGAAGGAAGGAAGGAAGGAAGGAAGGAAGGAAGGAAGGAAGGAAGAAAGGAAGGGAGGGAGGGAGAAAGAAAGGAAAGAAGGAAGGAAGGGGATCAGGGATCCTTGAATTGCCTCTCCTTGATACTTTGCTTCTAAATCATCCACCTCATCTTATCAATCTTGCCTCTCCACTAACTCTCAAACCTATCTATCTTCTATCCCTATGACAACTATGCCAGGTTAGGCCACCATGAACTCTTGTTTATAGTACTAGAGATATAGCCGGAGTAATCGTTCCTGAGAGCCAACTGAATCATGCCATTGCTCTGCCAAATATTATCCTAAGTAACCCACTGCTTTTCGGATGAAGTGTAAGTGTGAAAGCCCATAGCCCAACACACACGTAGCCTTTGCCCCTTGACCACTCACCTTGGACCAGTTCCATTTCACTCTGTGCTCCACATGTCTTTGCCAGCATAGACTATTATATTTATATTGCAGTAACAAATAGCAAAACTCTTAGAGGCTTAACACATAATTTCTTGTTCATATTGAGTCTGACACAGGTTAGATAAGTTCCCAGGGCAGTTGTCCTCCATGGGGTTGCTCAGTGAACCAAGAATCATTTGATCTGTGGCTCTGTGTATCAACACGTAGCATCTAAGTCAATTATCTGAGGGGGAGGGAGAGGCAGGAGGGTCCACAGGAGCTTCCCACTGCCCCACAGGAAGTGGCACTCATTACTCCCAACCTACTGCCCAGAATGAGTTGCATGACTGCTAACTGCAAGAAGGCTGAGGATTGTGACCTGGAAGGACCCAAGAAGAAGGCGTATGAAAGGAATCTGATGAGCACATAGCATTGTCTCCCCACCAAACACAACGGCATGAATACCAGGAGGCAGGGATCGCTGGCGGCCCTGTTAGATTCCATCTACCGCAGATCCTACAGTGTTCCCTCGCCAGGCTCCTGCTTCCTGTTCATTCACTCAGCTATGACTCTTCCCTTGGGCTTGGAGAAAATATGAAGAATGTCTTACTTTTTTTTTATATATTTTTATTTGGAAATAGGGTCTCACTAAGTTGCTAAGGCTACATTCAAACCTCCAACCCTCCTGTCTCAGCTTCCCAAGTACTGGATTACAGACATGTGCCACCACACCTGGCATCATAGTGACTTAGAGGAGAAAAGATCCAAGAGGCTAGAAAAGAAGCAGCCAAGAGCAGTTTGTGGGGCTTGAGAGATCAGATGCACAGCGATGATTACTATGACTTCTGGAAAGGGGTATGAAAGACGGTTTTAAGATTTGAAAGGGCGATGTCAGCAAGAATGGCACAACGAAGGTTTCAGCTGTCATCCACGCAGAATCATGGAGTCTCTAAACCACCCACAGCAGAGGATGCCTTTGTGTGAGCCCAGTGGTCTAGCCAAGTTTCCAGCACCCCGGTGGAGTGAAACATGAAGAGTAGTTTCACTTTCCCTGCATCGCTCCTGCTTGGTGCAGAGGTGAGACCAAAGTGAGCACCCAGCTCCCCAGCCTGGTAGGACAATTCCCAGGAGGCCCAGAAAACGAACTGAGAGAAGAGTGGATCTATTGGCGTCATCCAGCAGCATGGAGAGGGGAGGGAATTCAGAGCAACCAGCAGAATGTTCTCAGTAGAGAGCCCTAGACCCTGCTAACCAGTGCAAACCCCACCAGAACACTCTCTCAAGAACCTTGCAGGACTATTTACCTGAGGATCTCTGACCATCCGTGCAGGCCCTGAACCTGCGGGCCTCCTGGTGGACAGCACCCAGGTATCCCCATGTGCAGCCTGCATGAGCTCAACAAGAAGAGAACATATAAAGGTATAAAACTCACTGGCAAAAGCAGCATACAGTCAAATCCGGAATGCTTCGTTACTGTAGTGGTGAAGTATAAATCACTTTGAACTCTAGTATAAAGGTTAAAAGACAAAAGTATTAAAATAACTATAGAGACTACAATTTGTTAATGGATACACAATATAAAAAAGGTAGCTGGGGATAGTGGCTCATGCCTATAACCTCAGTACTCAGGAGGCTGAGACAGGAGGATCATGAGTTCGAGGACAGCCTCACAATGCAGCAAGACTCTCAGCAACCTAGCAATAGCCTGTTTGTTTCCAAACAAAAAATAAAAAAGGGTTGGGGATGTAGTTCAGAGGTAGAACGTCCCTGGGTTCAATCCCCAGTACAATAAGTAAGTAAATAAATAAATAAATAAATAATATTGTGCCCTCAATAACACAAAAATGAGGAAGAAGAGAAGTAAAAGTATAGAGATTTTGAATGCAATCAAATTTAAGTTATTAACCAAAAATAGATCATTGTAAGTTCTTTCTGTGTCATGGTACTCACAAAGAAAAAAAGAGGGTTTTTTTTTCTTCTTAAGCAAAATTGACAAAGCCTTAGTGAGACTGAAGAGAAAAGAAGACTAAAATAAATGAAATGAAAGAGAAGTCATTACAATTAATACAACAGAGATAGAATCGATACAGCATTGATACAACACAAATACAATTGACACAATACAAAATCATAAAAGATTACAATGAACAATTATATGCCAACAAACGAGATAACCTCCAAGAAATGGATAAAGTCTTAGAAACACACCCCTATGAAGACTAAACAATGAAGAAAGAGAAAAATCCAAAGATATGAATAATAGTAAAGAAACTAAATCAGTAATCAAAAATCCCCCCAAAAGATAAGCCCAGGATCAGAGGCAGCTTCACCTCACCAAACATTTCAAAAAGAATTATTTCCAAGCCGGGCGTGGTGGCGCACGCTTGTAATCCCAGCATTCGGGAGGCTGAGACCAGAGGATCCCGGTTCGCAGCCAGCCTCAGCTACCTAGTGATAGTGAGGCACTCCGCAACTTAGTGAGACTCGGTTTCAAGATAAAGAATAAAAAATAGGGCTGGGGGTGTAGCTTGGAGGTAGAATGCCCCTGAGTTCAATCCCCAGTACCGCAAAAAAAAAAAAAAAAAAAAAAAAAAAGAATTATTTCCAATCCTTCTCCAACCCTTCCCCCCAAAATTGAAGATGAGGGAACACTTTCAAACTAATTCTCCAAGGCCAGTGTTACCTCAATACCAAAACCAGACATGGACACCACCAGAAAGTGCAGGCCAACACCTTTAATGTACATAGATGTATTAATCCTCAACAGCATCCTGGCTATCTGACCTTAATAGCACATTAAAAGGATCATATGCCATGATCAAGTGAGATTTACTCATGGGAGTTAGTTGTGGGATTTGAGGATGTCTCATATATGCAAATCATCAGGTGTGATGTGCCTTTCTCTGCTGCAAGTGCTCTGGCCAGGGTGTCCAGCCAACAGGCTAGGAGGAACACAAACCACATCCTCTCCTTCCGCTCCCCTGGAGCTATGTGAGCTGGTCCTGCACCCAGAGCCACAGACTGTTGCTGCTGCCTTGGGAGTCTGGGTGCTTGATCTACCACCCTCTTCTGCATCCCCTCCCTGAAGCCCCCTGAGCTGGTCCTGCCACAGTCTTCCCCAGTCCAGAGTCCCACCTAGTGGCATACTATATGAGCTTAATTCACCACTCCTGCTTCCCAGAGTCATCCAGCTACTGCCTTACAGGTATTTTTGGTCCAAGTGCATAGCATAGCTATTGCACATGCGCCCACAACAACCCTATGGCCCCCACTGCCGCAGCACCCAGGGGTGACCCTCAAGGCTGGGCTTCGGCGTTGCTGTCAGCCCCGCTCTGCAGCAGTGTGTGCACACACATCACCAGTCCAGCTCCCAGCTGCCCACACATGTGCAAACAGCCAAACCCCAGTAGCATCACACTTGCTGATTTCAAATTATATCACATACATAAAAGCCAACTCGAAATGGATTAAGGACTTAAATATAAGGCCAGAAACAATAAAACAGGGGAAAGCTCTTTGACATTAGTCTTAGCAATATAATTTTGTGGATATGATCCCAAAAGCACAGGCAACAAAAGCAAAAATAAGTAGGATTACATCAAACTAAAAATCTTCTGCATAGCAAAAGAAATAATCCCCCCAAATGAAAAGGCAACCTATGGATCAGGAGAAAATATCTCTAAAACATATATCTGGTAAAAGGTTAATATTTTAAAATATATAAGAAACTCATAACTCAATGGTTAAAAAAAACAAATAATCTAATTTTAAAACTGGCAATGAACCAAATAGATGTTTTACAAAGATGATATGTGATATACAAATGGCCAACAAGTACAATAAAAGTTCTCAACATCACTAATCATCAGGGAAACACAAATCAAAGCCACGATGGGCTACAGCAGTGTGCCCCTTATCTGTGGGTCTGCTTTCCAGTTTCAGTAACCCATGATTAACCATGGTCTGAAAATATTAAATGGAAAATTCCAGAAGTAGGCAATTCCTAGGTTTTAAATTATGCACCAGCCTGAGTAGCATGATGCAATCTTGTGCTGTCTTTGCTCCATCACACCCAGGACATGACTCACCCCCTGTCCAGAGTATCTGCACTGTATACACTACCTGCCCATGAGTCAGTAGCCATCTCAGCTGTCTAATCTGTGTTGTGGTATTACAGTGCTTGTGTTCAACTAACCTTTGTTTTACTTAAAATGGCCTCAGTGTGTGAAGTGATGATGTTGGTGACTCATATATGCCAGAGAGAAGTTGTGAAGTGTTTCCTTTAAGTGAAAAGTGAAAGTTCTTGACTTCATAAGGAAAGGGAGGAAAAATCGCATGCTGAGGTTGCAAAGATCTGTAGTAAAAAACAAATCTGTAAAATTAAAAGAAAAAGAAAATTTGTGCTAATTTTATTGTCATACCACAAACTACAAAAGTTATGGTGTGTGAAGTGCTTTTTTATTAAGATGGGAAAGGTATGAAGTGTGTTTATGTGTGCAGAGGAAAAACAGTGTATACAGGACCCAGAACTCGGTTGTTTCAGGTACCCACTAGGTATCTACAGACAAATCTTCTATGGAAAAGACCAGAGGACTGTGTCAGCTTATACCTATGGGGATGGTTATTATAAAAAAAGATAACAAAGGTTAGGGAGGATCTGGAGAAAAGGGACCCATATAAGGGTTGGAATATGAATTGATATAGACATTATAGAGAACAATATAGAAATACAACTAATAGAGAAAAGGTACAATCTTCAGGAAGTACAGATTGTACCTGAACAGGAGGTTAATTAATATACCAAATTTAAATCTGAGTTTAATGTGTTTGTTATTTTGGTCCATTTCTAATGGGTCAAAAAGTATTTTTAAAAAAACCCTAAAAATTGTACCATAAGGAAATAATTGACTTACTATACATAGGTGTCTTTTCAGGTTTTCCTATAATGTGAGGAAAAATGGAAATGTATAAAAGTAGGAGCTTAATTATAGAAGTTATACAGTCATCACTAAAATACCACGTTGCACATAACCCATAAGACTTAGGTCTACAATTTTAATATGGGAAGATAAATCATGATATATACTCCCATTTGTGTTAATATTAATATTAATATGCATGGACAAAACTGGAAGTATATGATAAGAACTTTGACAATTGTAATTATTTGAATTTGTAGAATAAAAGGTGATTTTCAGCTGGGCATGGTAGCCCATGCCTATAATTGCAGTACTTGGGAGACTGAAACAGGAGGACTACAGGTTCAAGGCCAGCCTCAGCAACTTAGCAAGAACCTGTTTCAAAATCTTAAAAAAAAATAATAAAAAGGGCTGGGGGTTAAACTCAGCAGTAGAATGCTCCTGGGTTCAATCCTCAGTACCAAAAAAAAAAAAAAAAAAAAAAAAAAAAAAGGTGATTTTCACTCTCTTCTTACAACTTCATATACATTCTGAATTTTTCTACAATGTACCTGTATTACTTTCATAATTCAAAAAATAAAGTTATTTGAAGTTGTTTTGACTTCTAAAAATCATGGATAAATTTTACGATAAAAGATAAAATATGACCGGGCATGGTGGCGCATGCTTGTAATCTCAGTACTTGGGAGGCTGAGACAGGAGGATCCAAGTTCAAAGCCAGCCTCAGCCATTTAGGGAGACCCTCCGCAACTTAGTGAGACTATTTCAAAAAATAGGACTGGGGGTGTAGCTCAGAGGTAGAATGCCCCTGGGTTCAATACCTGGTACCAAAAAAAAAAAAAAAGATAAAATATGCATGACTATTAAAAACAGAAGAAGACTTCATGGGAGTTGTACAGCTACTGCCTGGATATTAAACAGGAAATCCCTAAGGTGGGAGTTCGCAAGGCAATTTTTTTTCCAGCAGTTGGTCAGAAGCAGATTGGTGTCAACCCAGCACCAAGGGCCAGGCTAAAGATGCCACATGGTGGCCATGGGTATCTGAGGAGATGGCCCTTGCACAACAGCCAAGGCCATGAGCCAATGGAAGACACACTAATTACAAACACTTCCAGCTCATTCCGTCTCCTCTTCAGCAGATACCTGCCCAACACAAGTCCCATTTTAGTTGCTTTAAAGCAATCTAATATAAATATCTGGCTTTTTTTGTTGTTACTACTAGAGTTTAATCTATCACTCTCAATTAACTTCGGTTACTCTTTATTTCGCAAATAAATTATCCAACTCTATCGTGGGCATTGAGAATGGTCCTGAGTTTCTCATTCCCTTTATAAATTTCTAATGTGTCAGGTGAAGAATAAAAGCTGATGGGGTATTTTTTTTTTTTTAAAGAAAGGCTACTTTGTGAATTTGTGTGTACAAACACATAGGATGAGAGGTAGTGCCACTTGTGTGTGTGACTGTGGATGAGTTACTTAGCCTTTTGGCATCTTATCTGGGCACCAGTCTGCTTATGAGGATCAAATGGGTTTGTTTATCTAACATGCTTGGAAGAACACCTCGCACATAGTAAGTGCTCAATAAATGATAGCTATTACTCTTGTTTCATCATGGGCACCGACGGTCGTACTGTTTTGGATGAAGTGTGTAAGTAGCCGGCTGGTAGCAGAGCCTGCTGTCATGGATTCATGATGTGCCAGGGACTCAGGACTGGGAAGCCTGGTCTAGGTAACTGATCTGGCCTCTGGGCACTTGTTCCGAAAGCCAGTGAACAGCAGTGTGCTTCAATGAGCATTTCAGTGTGAGGTGAAGCGCGTCAAACCACCTGAGTTCAAACTCTGCTGTGGCCACTATTTGTTGATCTTCATGGCAAGTCATTCAATGAGTTCCTTTCTTGGCAAAAGGGGACTGTGCCTAGCCCTTTCTGTTACAGGGGTGTGGTGACCCCACAGGGCCAAAGCACATGTCCTGGGCCAGGCCAGGGGCCTGTTTGTTGACCCTAAGTGGTCGTACTATTTAACGCAACCCAACTGCTGACCAAGCCACTTCCTGAGCATTCCTAAGAGGACCTGCCCAACATTGGCCACCAAACAAAGCGTGAGTTGGGCTCTTTTATAAATCAACTTGAAAGTTGGTAGACTAGTTTTCCATTCCAGCCTGAAGGCAGGTGTGCATGTTTGGGAGTCAGGAGAGAGGGCAGACCCCTTCTGAGCCCTACATTGGTCAGGGGCCATTATCTAGGCATCCACTCTGGGACCCATGTCAGCAGCTGGCACCGGAGGGTGTTGCACCTAGAAGACCATGCTTGCAAATCAATTTGACACTAAAAAGAACGGAGGCCCTTTGCCAACACAGCACATCATGTTTATTGGGCTGTTCACAGGTTAAGCTTAATCAACAACGAAGCAAAAAGACCAGATGCCACTAGCAAAGTCAGGAAACAAAATTGTTTAGCATTTCTCAGTTTCACATGTTGCATTCCATTGCTGCCAAGAAATACATAGGCAACATTGATGTATCTGCAATGGGTGCGATTTATTTTTTTTTTAGCAACAGGAAGAACATACATTTAACCAATAACTTTTGAGGACAATAAGCCAAGGAGGAAATTATTTTCACGTAGCTAGGACAAGAAAATCATTTATACAAATCAAAAAGATACAAAATACATTATAAAGAGGAACACACGTACAAAAGGCATTAGGCTGGTCAGAGAGCAAGGATGTCACAGAACACCACACTGCGAGACGTTGTGCGAATTCATTTCAGTTACGAAAGAGTGTCCAAGGTTGAGTTACACGTTTACTGAGGTAAAGGCACAATCACTTCGACATAATTTATGGGGAAGAATCCAGATTCCCCATGGATCATTCCTTCGTACCAGTTTTCATCTATTTGATTGGTTAACGTAATGACGTCCCCTTCTTTAAATCCTAATTCTCCTTGGTTTTCTGGCTCAAAGTCATAGAGACCACGACAGCAGGGCTGGTCCACAGCAACGTTAGAACCTGTCCACGTGATATGGAGGAGGGAAACAAACAAACAAAACAAAACACAGGTTAACATACCAAATCTTCCTAGGGGACGCTGGAGACCTGCAAAAGCTTGGCGAGAACAGCGGGTCCCAGCTTCCTCCCCACCCTGCTCCGATGCTGTGTGTGGTCTCTGGCCTCCTGGGCTCCCCAGCTGCCTGCGCTGACCACCTGGGCCTCCCAGGCAAAGAACACAGGCCAACCCATCTCCCTGGAGAGCTTGGCCCCAGCCCTAAGGATGGGCAGGAGACACGCAAGGCCCAGCCCCTGCCCACAGGGAGCCTACAGCCTTTGTGGAGACCGGATGCTGCATGGGAAACATTGAAAGCACACAGTTGAGGGGTTTGGAGAGAGAAAGAGAAGCCTAGGTGGTCAGAGACATCTTCCTAGAACTGGTGGCCAGGAGCCAGGACAGGAAGGAGTGGAGTATTCATAGACCAGCCTAATATTAATCTCGAGGTTATACCAAGCCTAGAGTTCTCAGGAGAATATTTTTTTAAAAAAACTTCCCAAAACTAAAACACAGTAATTATAAAAGAGAAAATGCATGGATTCAAATTTGAGAAAAGTCATCTGTATCCCATTAACCCAGAGATAACCAATGTGAAGTTTTCATATTCCAGATGTCTTTATGAATGTATATTTACATGTAGCTACTTTCATTAAAGAATCTCCTTGAACATACTATTGTGAGCATGTTCCCAGGTTATTTTTAGTCACTGACCAGCTGTCCACTCTATTATCAACGTAACATAATTTCTTTTCTTTTCTTTTTTTCTTTCTTGGCACTAGGGATTGGTCCCAGGAGCTCTGAGCTACACTCTCAGCCCTATTTTATTTTTTTATTTTGAAACAGAATCTCAGTAGGTTGCTGAAGGCCTTGCTAAGTTACTGAGGCTGGCCTCAAACCTAAGGTCCTTCCTGTCTCAGCCTCCCAAGTGCTGGGATCACAGATGAGTGCCACTGCACCCAGTCATATTTATTTAATCTATTGTTGGACATTTGAGGTCCTTCCTTCTTTTTCTTCTTCTCTTCCTTCCTTCATCTCATTTCCTCTTCTCATCTCTTCCCTTTCCTGCCTGTCTGCCCTTCTCCCTTCCTCTCTATTCTTTTTCCATGTCTTTTTTGTTTGTTTGTTTTCTCTCGGCTTTCATAAATAGATCTTTGAAAAATAGTTTATACATGTACATACATGCATACACAAAAACATGCACAATTTTTTCCTGAGTATAAATGATTTGATGATCACAGAACATAAGTTTTCCCAAGTTATTTGGCATTTACTGTCAATTTATCATTCTATCACTATTTTTAAAAAAATTTTAGAAATCCTTTATACTACAAATATTGACCCTATGTCTGATAAGTTTGGTACAAACATTATTCCCAGTTTATCATCTACTTTTGTTTTGTTTTTGCAGTTTGCACTGGCAGTGGGGCTAGGAATGGAGTTTATATTTGGTTTGGGCATATAGACAGAAATTTGAAAGGGTATAAGCAGTAAAATTGAACTTTTCATTCATGTTTTATCCTCTATAGTCATATAAATATTCAGCCAAGTTTTATTCCAGTAGTTTCATTTTTTTCATATTATAACATTTAATCCACTTGAATTTTGGCAAAAAGAGGTAAGGATCTATTATTTTTTAATAATGCTTAAGCAGTTATACTAACATCACTTAATAAATAGTCTACTTTCAAATACTACCTTTATACTCATCCTGAATTTAATTATCATAATCACTGGGATTTATTTTAGCATTTTCTATTTTGTTTCACTGATCCATTTTGGTAATAGTACTGTATCATTTTAAATATTGTAGCTCAAAAATAAGTTAAAAACTAGTAAAGAAAGCTCTTACTCATTACTGGCAGGGGTTGGGGGGGTGCGGTACTGGAGATTAAACCCAGGGTCATTCTACCTCCAAGCTACACCCTCAGCCTTTTTAATATTTTGCTTTTGAAAAAGGATTTCACTAGGTTGCTGAGAGTCTCAGTACTTGCTGAGGCTGACCCTGAACCTGACGTCCTCCTGTCTCAGCCTCCCAAGTACTGGGCCTGCATCACCATGCTGAGCTTATTCATTTTCCTTCTATTTCAAAACTTGCTAGCTGTTCTCATAAAATCATTTAATGGGGCAAACTCTAGTACAAACATGTCAAGTTTCTCCCACAAAAATCTCATTTCAATTTTAACTACATGGATTTTTTTTTCTTTGAGTATTAGTAAGCTTAATTTTAGGAGGTATTTAAGTAGTGGGCCATGTTGGTTATTCACTACGTTTTTATCCTATGGCTGGATTTATAGTATAACTATTCTAAAATTGTATCTATATTTAAAAGTGAAATTTTGTTTTTGTATTCTGGTCAGGCTTTGGTATCATAGTGAGGTTGGCTTTATTTTTTAAAAACTACACATTTATTCTTTTTCCATTTTTGAAAATACTCACATTCTAAATATTTGGGGGAGAAATGCCCCAAACTACCTAAGCCTACGGGTTTCTGAACATAGGGTACTTCTAGGATAGCATAGGATAATGGCTTAATGTGTCTGGGGAGAAGATGGCGTCACCCAGTTCCAATTCTCTATGGCCCTTTGAGGACCTCAGCAGTCCTCAAGGTACAAGACAAGCAGGAGCTGAGGGGCCCTGGCCAAGAGAGATAATGCCTCATTGGACGAGGCTGGATCACAGGTGCGGCCGAAAGAGACATGATTATCCCTAAAGATGGGGCTGGAAGGAAGATGAACCCCACTGCAGGAGAGCACACCACACAGCAGAAGCCACCTTGAGCAGGGGACCCACGCCATCCAGGAGGAGGTCAGGGGAACCACCCCCCCACGCCATCCAGGAGGAGGTCAGGGGAACCACCCCCACCAGCAGCTGCCTCTTTGCACAAAAGGCTCCCTCGCTTCTGACGCCAGCAGAGAGACCCCAAAAAGGAAAAGAGGACTATATCCCAGAGCAAGACCATGGTGGCTTTGCAGTATTCGTCCTTTAAAAGGGAGGTTGAGCCCTTTCCTAGGGTTGAAATATCTGGCATATTTTATCTGACTTCTGCCATCCTATGTTACGCTCTCCATTTTTACTTCCTTTTCCTATTAGTATAACTTTCACTTTGAGGGTTGAAACAAGATCTGCACAGGTTATGCTTTTTCTGCACCAGATCTTTCTGGTACGAGTCAAGGAGAGAGAACATTTGGTACTTCTGTGGCTGGACAACGAGCAGTTCCTTGGTCCTGGGGAGGGATGGGAGGTGGCGGCACTGGATGAAATTCATTGGGTGGCACCCACCTCATTCCCCTGACCTACGGGGTGGTCAATGCCACCACCTCAGCACTCCGGCCACGTCCACACATGGGTGAGAACCCAGCCAGTCACCAAGGAGCCTCTATCCATGAGGTTCCCTGGGGACGATGAAGGCACTCACTCTGCCTTCCTATAGTGATAGTCCCAGCTCAGCCACACACTGAACAGCCCCTGCCCAGGATGGACCCCAGACCAATCTGGGCTCCAAACCATCCCTGGTGATGGGACTGAGCCTTGGTGTGCTTTCAATCTCCCTGATCTTTCCACTGTTCAGGGGAGGTGAGAACCAGGGTGTAATGACCCTCCACACTCTTCTGCCGGGCTTGCACAGCTAAGGAGCTCCAGCTGTGGAAGAGGGAAGGTGTACGTGTGGGGAGGGGTCTTCTTTCTCTCCAGGGAGAGCACACCCTTACAGGCAAGCCAGCCTCCTGAAGTCTAGACCAGCTAAGTGGTAACCTCGGGACCTCCCTGGTGTCTCTAGCACTTGGATTTGTGGGAGAGACGCCAGCCCCCACCCAGCCTGTCTGCCTACTCCTTTTATCTGGATGTTAGGTGCTGGGGATCGGGAGGGTTTAAATACTGGGGCTTAGTTCATTATTTTGAATTTGAATGGAATAACATTCAATGATCTCAAAACTTTGGAGAAGGGCCATTTCCAACAACGGACGTCTTTCTCTTTGGTCACACAGCCATTATCTGGGTGGGTGGAGACTGGACAGAAGAACCCAAAGCCACCTAAGCCAGGAGCCAAAGCCAGCTAATTAATGTGCAACTGTGTCAATGTGGCATTAAAAAGGATTGTATTTCCTAGCCGGGTGTGGTGGCGCGCGCTTGTAATCCCAGCATTTGGGAGGCTGAGACCAGAGGATCTGGGTTCGCGCCCAGCCTCAGCTACCTAGTAAGGCACTCTGCAACTTAGGGAGACCCTGTTTCAAAATAAAGAATAAAAAAAATAGGGCTGGGGGTATAGCTCAGAGGTAGAATGCCCCTGAGTTCAATCCCCAGTACCGCCAAAAAAAAAAGAAAGATTGTATTTCCTTAGTGTCTCTCCACTGACCACAGATAACAGAGAGGGAGTCAGGTGCCACACCGTAGGCAGGCTCAAGCAGCACTTCTTTGAACACTGGATGTTACTGCTAGAAGGGACTCTGGAGGTCTTCCTGAACCCTCTCCTATTTGAAGAGGAGGTGACAATGCTTCCAGGGGGTCACCAGGTCTGAGCCTGCACTGATGACCAAGGCAGGATGAGACACCAGGGTGCAAACCCCAGGTCTGACTTCACACCACTCACCCCACATAGTCCAGGATGCTAGTGAGGTTGCCAGTACATTTGTGGGCTTCACACAGACTACAAGGCTGTATTTCTCCTTCTGTTTATTCTATAAGTCACTTGCAATGACACAAAAACGCTACACACAGGCATGCACTGGTCCAAGCTGGTCGCCTAGATGTGCATGTCTGTGCATATGTGTGCCCTCTGTACACACCCACAACAGGGAAAGAACACAACATTCCCCTATCACGCTATCCCTTCCAGGCAAGAAACCACGGCCAACTGCCTGCCTTGAGATTCTGAGAGCAGGACAGGAAGCAGCACACACATCACCCTCTATCAGCAAATAAATCCAAGTCACAAGGAATCTCTCCCAACACCACCAAGACACACAGGTCATCTCTCAAGAGACTGCTAAGACACACAGGGCATCTCTCCTGACACCACCAAGACACACAGGACATCTCTCAAGAGACTGCTAAGACACACAGGGCATCTCTCAAGAAACCACTAAGACACACAGGACATCTCTCCTGACACCACCAAGACACACAGGGCATCTCTCAAGAGACTGCTAAGACACACAGGGCATCTCTCAAGAAACCACTAAGACACACAGGACATCTCTCC